>MU173054.1:70198-111579 GCA_016695475.1 Suillus decipiens | reverse complement strand
GTGACCCAGTTCGGTTTGCAAATAGCATCTAAAGCTAGTGGGTATGGTTCAGGCGAAAATAACTTGAGTCGACATACCCTTGAATACCCTTCTCATACACCAAATCCCAATATTCTTCCATCAATGCGGGGGATCCTTGACCGAGGAAGACGGGCTGGAATGCTACACAAATTATGAGTGTCCCGTCTGGGTGAAGGACATGAGTCTACGCACCGATGTCATGCAGTTTGATCGACATCTCTTCCGAAATAAGTGACGAGGCTGTACTATATTCTTCCTGAGACCAACTATGCATCCGACGTAATTCATCCAGCCTATTTATGATGGCGGCAGCTCTAATGTATTGATCTGTTCGCCCTAGAAAGTCCCTGAGAGAATAAGTCGTACGAATGACAAGATAGCCGGTACTTACCTATGCTGTTTATCGAATAATGGTTCTTGCACAAGTATCTTTTCCAGGCGTTCGCGCCGATCCCAGACTTCCTGTCCACCTGAGTGAAGTTAGAGCGCTACAAGATGTCTTAAGATAGACTGTTTACCGTATAGATAGTTTCTGACAGTCTGGACGCTAATTGAAGTTCGTGAACGTGCTGCCTTCATATCAGCAGCAGTCCGTTGGTTAACATCTATTGGTCTAGTAGGCGCCATCGTCTTTGTGCTGATTCCGAATGGATTGCTCAGTCGAGCCAGAGGATAATTAAGCAAGCCTTATGTTGGTGGTACGATGATTCGTTATATGAGTCGGTTTACCGAACTGAGGGTGTTTAGGTGGCCAACAAACGTAATTGGACCAGACTCAGACTCTACGTGGACAAAACTAACTGGGAGCTGCGAATTTCACAAAATGTCTGGAAGTTGACGTTGCAGGACTACATAAACGAATGTGTGCGAACCAGACATTGGTCAAACTGTCCCAACTCACCTAACTGGTGCCCGCATAATTAATTCTACCAGCCGTACGCTCCTCGAGCTTATTCTGACAAGTTTCAATTCCTTTGGTGAAAGTTCACAGAGCCTAATATTTTAATCCGACATCATTAACCATTATCTTGATTAGTATAATATGCATACAATCTACACAGTATATAATATGACTGACAGCCAGTCCCAGTAGTTGCCATAGTATGATGGTACTTACCTAAAATCACGCAAGCACCAACTTCTTCGTGCCATCGCTCTTGGACTCCTCCAGCTGCACCTTTACACCCTCGTTGTTGATAATCCCATGCTTGTCGAAACCTCCGAGTATCAGGCCTCCTGCGGCGGATGCCATAATGAGATGAAGGGTGTTTGTCGCATCAAACGTGGTCCTGTGACCACCGCGCTCTCTCCTAGCCTGCAAGTAACTATACAAGGTGCAGGCAAATGTGGGGAGGGTGATGATGGTGATGGGAAAGATAGCGAGAAGATATGTCGTCGACCGCTGAGTCCAACCTATTGTCAATATGTACATTGTCCCATTGACTAGGGACAGAAGGTCGGGCGGGATGGTATCATTTGGGAAGCTACCCTCAGCCATAAACCCGGAGCGAAGGAACTACCAAGCGATGTTAAGTCAACTCTGATTGAACTTAAGTGATCAAAACGCTCACTGTGGCAGAAAACTCAACAACGCCACGCCAATAGTCCTCCTAAGAAAGGCATTACTTAAGGTAGACAGAGATATTACAATATTAAACTCACTAGCTCTCTGTAAACCTGTGTCTGATTTCCAAGATTATCGCCAATAGATGTGTTAGTTGTGGAGGAGTAGATGGAGTACAGAGTATCTCCCATTGTGCTGCTCATGAGCCCCTACGAGCGGAACGACTGAAACTTGGCAAGCCCAACGATGAATGACAGTAGGTGAATATTCTCTGATTGGAAAGGGGTGGATGTGATGATCTCGGAAGAAATCAGGTCAAGGGAGTATTTGGTGCGGACGGTGGTCAACAGTGGGGTCACTTCACATACACTTGCATTAAGGAAACTATACTGATCAAATCCTTGTAGAAGAATTGCTATATAAACAGAATCGGTAAATGACTACACAACACATATTTGTAATCGCTTACCGAAGCTAGTATAAGTTTGACTCAGATTCATAGGCCCGGGGCACACAACGGAAGGAAGGAAGCCACTCCCTGATAGGTCATTTCCGTTTGCATCCACCATGGTCACATATTCCCGCATTATGGGTGCATCTAGGAGTTGACAGTAAATCCAAGGCAAAATTTATGCGGTCGGAACTCACTGGAACCGCAGCTTGCAGTTATACTCCACAGGCGAAGACCAGTGATGGAGTTGTTCGAAGCAGCTGCGTTGGCATAGATAACGGAGTTGGTCGTATTCCAGGCGTACTGTATTTCACTCGAGCCAATGGCCCCGCAGCTGACATTGGCTGTTAGTCCATGCTGCATCATGGAATAGTTCCTGCTGAAGCCTTGAGGAATATGGACGCTGGTATGTTTTCCTGGTACCTGTCTTGTGTTGACTGTGACGTTTCCGCCAGAGAACTCAAGACGAGTACCGTTCGGAACTGCATCTGAGCCGGAGTAATTCTCGATGGTGGGCACAATTCCCTCTGGATACAACACATTATCGCAAAACAGCTTCAAGTGACCTGAGAATGTGAACCTACGAGTGGATACATTATATTTTGCGCCATTGAAATTAAATGTCCCAGGAAGACCTTGGGGGTATCCTGCAGCAGAAATTCCACTTATTATTCCGCCGATGTCGAGGATCTCAAAAGAATTGTTCCCAACTTGGGTCGCGCATTTCAAAATCAACGGATGAAGCACTGGGAGAAAGAGAGACCCACTATAAGTGCCAGTGAGACCCTGATTCTGAAATTCTGCAGAGAGCAAGTTGGAAAACAAGTTTGTAGTAATGTCAATTTCGGATCCTTGCATTTGAATTGGCCATAGGAATTGAGTTGGTGTCAGGAGAGTCGTCCACCTATATCCGCACTTAAATTAGACAACACTGCAGTAGTACGATGCTCTCAGTAACGAGTTACCCAGCTGTCAAGAGTTTCAGCACACCAAAGACAAACAGTGTCAGGGTGGTCAGCCGGAGGTGCTCGGGTCTCAACATGTATGTGCCCTTCGTCAAAGCGACACTGGCGCTTAGCTGGACGAGAGAGACGGGCCGCGACATCCGATGTCGCAATGCCTCCTTCATCGAAATTGTGAAAAGACTAGGCGTTCATCTCTATATGAGTGGTATGCTAGAGAGAGAGAAAGGGTATACACACGTAGAGGTAATCACTGAAAGCGCAGTTGCTATCAATGTAACCACCATTGTCAACTCCTTGGAGTGGTGTATCCAAAAGTTGTTAACTCGATCGGGTGGAGAGAGGTAATCATAGTATAAAAGTGCACCAAGAAATCCGTACCCAAATGTCAGGATAACAACCTGGAAACTGATGGTAATGATGTGGCATAGAAAGTGTGCGGACACACAAGACATGGTAAAATGGTGCAGAATCGATCCTGCCACTGGCACCCAGATATAAATATGACGGAGTACTGTTCCTCAAAATCTCTGACTCCTTGATTGCATCGTGATATGTTCATGGCTTCATAGCCTAAATTTCGAATGTGGAATAATTGTAGCAGAAAAGCACCACGATGCGGATCCACGGAATGCCTTTAATAACAAGTTTTAGGAGTTTTGCTCAGGCTTTGGATGCGCTTTACTAGTACAGCAAGCGCACTGGCAGGTTAGGAATGGGATAAGGACATCTATGCCTGGCGGAATCATGTTATCCCATCCAGTATTAAGACTTACATATGGGTAGATTTCTTCTTGTGTTGGATGCCGCAGTACGCGACACGCCTTCAACTTGAGCCAAAATACATATAGATAAGCGGGGAGCTCGGGTGGCTTGTAGTACGTACCGTATAGCCCGCCAACTCCAAACAATGAATCCAGCAGTATACAGCATTCATGTTATTTGATAGGTTGTTATAAACGAATGTTGAATGTGCATGTTTGAAGTACCGACAAATGCATCGACCGGATTGATGATCTCCACAACTGGTTCGCTGTGCAAACTTAAGACTCCGCTCCAAATTTTATGTAGTATTTTGCGGGCTATTATCTCAAGGCCTATGATACAATTTATCTTCTTACCTTACATTGTTTGTGCTTATGCATCCATGAGGATTCACAATAACGCCTACTATCTCGTTGGTTTCTAGTTGTTCCAAGGAGATTAGTGGGGATCTCAGAGAGTATCGTTGACATGCTTTGTCACTGTTGTTAAATTTCAAATGCAGTGACTAACGGATTCGCGACAGCACCGGCATTCAAGCTAAACAGCTACCGATCATGCTATGCATTTGAGTAAGCATACTCAGGTATTGCAGCACCCTATCCTCCCAGTGACCGCCTTGAACTTTCTGGTACTTCATCTCCTCTTTAAGCACCCGCCAATCATCTCAACGTGTTGCTGATAGAGACTGGCAGTTACCAGTGATTTGTCGTATCCCAGATCACGGATTATGGAGGCTCTCCGAGGGCCGGCACCTACGCGTGCCAAACAGGTGGTAAGCAACTTCTCTTCTTACGCAGCAGGGGGAACCTACACCTATTCGCTTGTCTGCTTCTCATGTTTACCTCCAGAGAATGTCAAACATCTGGACATCAAATGAAATCATTTCGAGTGCAGGCCGTAACGCTGAGTAGTCGTTATGAAGCAGTTTTCAGTCGTTGGGAATAGACATGCCATTAGTCATGGGCACTGAAACTTCACCATATAGATAGTTCCCGATAGTCTGGACATTAATTGAACGTGCCGCTGCCTTCGTATCAGCAGCTGTCTGTTGGTTAATATACTCTTGGTCTAATTGCCTGGAAACTACCCAAGGGTAGAAACACTAAGTTCAAGATCAGACAAGAGTGACGAGTAGAAGCGTATGGGATTGAATGAGGATAAGAGACAATGTCTCGTACATGTGATACGAGGTTGGTATATATAGGAGTATGAACAAACAACAGCAAACTGCGTGCGGTGTCCAATCAGCAAGTCCAATGAGTAAGCCTGGCTTACACCCTCCCACTCTATGACGTTTCTTTTTGTTGTTCCCAGACATCGAGCGCCTCGCAATCTTCAAGGTCATGGCGGGGTAACCACTCGTCTTCATCAGCACCAAATCCGACCCAATGAACAAGGTACCTTTTTCCCCTTCCAATCTTCCTTTCGTCAACGATCTTCTCTATGAAGTTCTCCATCTGTCTGTCTTCGGTCACGATGGGTCCAGGCCTTGGAAAGTCACGAGAGGAAAAAAGTGTCTTGTTGTTCGCATGATGTGGCCATAGTTGTGAGGAGTGGAAGGTGGGGAAGATGTTTGGTGAGTTTGGCAGATCTAGAGTGTATGTTGATGTTTCGGGGTGTGTCTCCAGGATGGTATATGGTCCGTTGAACCTGGGCATAAATTTAGTGACACACTTATCACCTTTTTGCATGTACTCTCTCTGGCGGTGTTTCGTTGACAACATCACCTTGTCCCTGACTGTCATATACTGGATTCTACACTTGACTTGCACTATAACATCCTGCTCATATCCACATCCATCCAATCCCCACTCGATCCAGTTCACATATCCGATCTGATACACTCATCCGATCCAGATCCGATCCAAGACACTCGTCTGATCCATATCCGATCCATATTTGATCCATGTCCATATCCAATCCATGTTCATATCCGAAACCATTCCTGTGCACCTGCGCATTACCCCTTTTAGGATATACCTGTGCCGCCGGCTCTCGGTCATCCCTGCCTTTGCCTCTTGGTCATCTCTGCCTCTGGCTATCGGTTATCTCTGCCTCTGTCTCAATAAGTTGTTCCATACAAGTTTCATCTCCGAGTTCATAGCCTGATGTTTTGCTGTACTTACTATTATGTTTCTGACATAGCCTTGGACTATGCTTACTTACCTTCCGGCATGCTACCTACAGTATATAAACTCGTAGTACTACTCCTGCAGACCTCAGTCTGATCATTGCTTGTATCCTTACTTATCCTGCTGTCTATATAACTCTGTTTCCGTTCTCACTTGGGCTCCAGCCCTTGTAAGTCTCTGGCTCTGGACTATGGGAGTACTCCCTAGTCCGGAGCCTTGACTCTCTATCCTATAATCACTTTCGGACTTCGTCCAATTGTAGTCCGTCTTCTGTTCCACCTTTGACTCTACCTGCGGTAGTCTTCCTCTGTTAGTTTCTACTTCAGACCTCGTCCGAAGTAGTCTATACTCTCTCTACTTCACATCCGGGCCTACTCCTCCATAGTAGTTATACCACTTCATCCATCCATACACCTATCCATCTATCTGTCCATCTGTCCATCTATCTATCTGTCCATTTACCCATCTGTCCATCCATCCATCTGTCCGTCCGTCTATCCATCCGCCCATCCGTCCGTCCATCTGTTATCCATCCAACACCCCGCTACTCCTACCTTTGGATCGTCGGATCCTTGGACCTTTGGATCGTCGGATCCTTGGACCTTTGGATCATCGGATCCTTGGACCTTCAGATCGTCGGATCCTTGGACCTTTGGATCGTTGGATCCTTGGACCTTTGGATCCTCATACCTTCGGATCGTCGGATCCTTGGATCTTCGGACCTTCGGACCCTTGGTCCTATGGTCCTACGGTCCAGTCCTATTCTATCCTCCATCCTATTGTAACATCCCTCACTGCTCTACTCTGGACTTCGTCCAAGTAGTCTTGTCATCATCCCCTATCATCCAGGAATAGTTCCAGCACATTCCCGCGCTCATCCGGAAGTCCTTCAGAGCTCTATTGAGCTATCCTGCCCTAGAGTTTGTCCAGACTACATCTGGACTTCACCAGAACTCTCCCTAGGACTTCATCCGAAGTTAAGGGGCAATACTCGGGTAAGGGGCACAGCGTATGAGCTGAGGCCAAAGCCCTTTATGATCCGTTAACCCTCCAAGCACGTCTCTAACACTGACCGTCAGCATCAGTTCAGGGGCATGGTGTTTGTTTGCTTGGATTGATTGTGTTGCCTTGGCTGTGAGGAGGTTATCTTGTGCCTCCATGATGTTGTATTCAAGTTGGCTGATGAGCTGACGTGCTCATTCCTCTTTGGGTGTGTCATTGTCTGTTGTCGGCATGAGAGGAGGGATGATACAAGGTGAGTGTCCTAAGTGTAGTTGGAAGGGAGACATCCCAGTGCTTGTGTTGATGGAGTTCATGATGTGAAAGCGGATGCGTGGTAATGCTTGTGCCCATCCCTTTTGGTTGTGCTCAACGTGGAATCTAATACATTGGTTAATTGTTTTGTTAGTCCGTTCACTGGCTCCGTCTGTTTGAGGATGGTACGAGGACGACATCTTAAGTTTAACACCCGTCAGTTTATGCAATGATTTCCAAAAGCGAGAAAGGAAAAGCTTATCACAGTCTGATACAACTTCCAATGGTAGGCCATTTTCGCAGTACCAATGGTCGAAGAATAACACTGCAAACTGTTCCACAGAGATGTTATCACGGCAAGGTATGATCCGCAGATCTGCATTGAGGTGGTCGGTCATGGTGACAATCATGTTGAAGCCCTGGTCTTCTGGAAGTGGTCCAATGAAGTTGATTGCCACTGAGTCCCCCCAAGCATCTGGGATGGGCAGAGGGTGTAGTGAGCCTGCGACTGGAGTCGTTGTGGACTTGTTGCGCATGCACTTGATGCAACTTGGGATGTATGATTCGATGAGGTCCTTGTGCATGTTGGGCCAGTAGTATGAAGAACAGAGAGCGGCATATGTCTTGTCACTTCCAAAATGTCCTGATGCATCATGTGCGAGATGGAACAATTGTTCTTGCAGTGGATTCACTCGTGGGATGACGAGGCAGTTAGTGACGTATAACAGGCCATTTGTCTGTGTCAGACCCGGCAATGTACCTACAAGGGTCATCAGTTTTTTGCAAAAAGGGTCGTTTACATAGCCATCCAAGATGCTCATGAGGAATGTTTTATCCAGATTTATGTTCAACGATGTTGCTGTGCAATCCATAACGGCAGTGGCATTCAAGGGGGGTTCATTCGAGTGAAGGCGAGATAAGGCATTGGCACCTGTGTTCTCATCACCCTTAAGATATGAGATGGTGAGATCAAAATGCGCGAGGTACTCTGCCCAACAGGCCTGTCAATGTGAAAGGCCCTTTTGTGTGATAAAGTTCTCTAGTGTCCTGTGGTCAGTATATACCTGTACGGGACCTCCCAGGAGCTCAACACACCATTTCTTTAGGTCACGAATGATCGCAAGAAATTCCTTTTCATGTACTGGATAGTTCAGTTCAGCATCACGTAGTGGAGTGGAATCGAACACCACTGGTCTAGCCATTGCCCATGTTTTTCCCCAAGATAATACTGCCCCAGTCCAATAATCAGAAGCGTCACAAGTGAGGAAGACCTTGTTATCACCAGGATTGTCGTGATCTATTGTCGTTAGACATTGAGGACTTGTCACCAAGTTCTTAATTCCCTGAAAGGCAGACTCATGGTGGCTTGTCCAAGGTGGGAATGCAAGATCAGCAGCTTTTGTTGTCAATGGTGTTAATATACACGCAAGTGCCGTAGTGCTGAGGACATCTGCCACTGGTGAGCAGCAGGTGCATTGCAAACCCCCATTGGCATCACAGTCCATTCATATAGTTCCCAAGGGGTATGTACTGCGAGCAGCTTCATATCATCAGGGTGGACCTTTGTTTGAAAGAACGAGTTAGTCATATCAATTTTACCAAAGATGCGACCCTTGGCGCAGTCGCATAATATTTTGTCAATATGCGGCAGTGGATGGTTATTGGGAACGGTGTTTAGATTCAATTGCCTGAAATCATTGACCCAACGGGGAAGTGCAGTTGGGTCTGCCTTTGGAATTATGAATGCGGGTGAGGAATGAGGACTGTCAGAGGGACGAAGTCGACCTGCTTCTATGTGCTGGTCAAGCAAGGTCTTCCAAGCCTCTCGATACTTTTGTGGGCAATCATATGCACACTGTTGAATTGTCTTGTTTGCGTCCTTGAGACACACATGGAATAGAACATCTGATGGTAAGGGGTCATTGTGGGGAATATTGATAGGGAAACGGTCTATGAATTCATGTTTGAGAGTGGCATCACGCTGTTTCAGTTGTTCCTCAGATGTGAGACAGGCGATATGCTCTCGAACTGCTCCAATGATATCGATGCCCTTCAGCGGTTCGCAAGAGTCGTCCACCAATGTTTTATACTCTGGCAAGATGTGCTTTAGTTCGTGCACAACATCCAGATGAAACTCTCACATCTTGGGTGGTGAGGGTATTTTTGATTGCTTACGAGATGAGCCAAGTGGTTGTGGATTGAGAAGATCATAACCTTGGTCTTTAGCAATGCACGTCCGGAGCTTGTGGTCAATGAGAATTTTGTTATGGTGTAGAAAGGGACCACCAAGAAGGAGGGGGGTACAAAGATTTGGCGTGACAACAGTGTGTACAGTGTGAGAAGTATAGCAAGAATCAATAGAAGTACATGCAATTTTCATGTAGTCCGATAAAAGAGAGATTTCCTTCTTGTCTCCAGAGAGAGCAACATTGAAGGGTACAGGCTTTGCAAGTTTCTTGAGACGAAGGCCAAGTTCAGACATGAGTCATTGGTCAATCAGAACTGCAGCAGAACCATTGTCAATTAGCACTGACACATGAACAGGAGAGGAGACAGCAGGACCATCCACATGACAGTCCCAGAGGAGTAGAGGGGTGGTTAGTGGGGCCACACACTCATCTGAGTCTGTACCATTCCTGAGGGCTGCAGAGGGCATGACGACAGCCACTGTGTTATCTACTTCTACCAAAGCCACCATTCTACCATTCGACCTGTTCTTCTTTGCAGCAATAGATGCAGCCATGAGTGTTTTGTATGAAGTGCCATCCGGGAACCCTTTACTGCAGGTGTTCGTTCTATGGCCCGCAAAAGGTTCTCTGCATTTGAAACATCTGTCATTGTCATGCAGTAGGGTGTGTTCTTTGTCTGTGAGGGGTGGTACACGCACAAAGGTGCCCATTTTCCCAGGAGTGCTCCAACCAGTCTTAGAGTTGTATTGCAAGGAAGTGTTGAGTCTCTTCTCGCCACCTAGATGCAGATGCTCCACCCGGAGAGCAGCCTCAACTGCTTCCCTCTGTTTGTTAGCGACTCACAGACATTTTTCATCCAGGAGTCGGATCTTTTCAAGCCATGGACAGAATTCTTCGATGGTGGAGATTCCTTCAGAGCAGTACTTGGTTCAGAGATCAGAGTGCATGTGGGCTTCTAGGTGGTAGTGTAAGTTCAACTCTGTTAGATATGAAGGAGTGTCACGCAGAAGGGAGTTTAGGCCTTGTACTTCAACTGCCCATTTGTTGAACGGTTTGTTTCCTTGGTTGGAGGTGAGTAACTTCTGCCGCATGACATCTGCCCAGTCGGAAGGAAGCCAATACACTCGAAACTCTGTCATGTATTCTGTAAATGTCAGTGTATCGAGTCATTCTTGGTCGTTAAGGTACCACTCCTGTATGGAGGGTTCCAGCATGCCCCAAGCCACCTTACCAACCTGTTCTTCCTCAGGGATGTCCTTGTGCTTGAAGTACTGGCGACAACCCATCTCCCAGTTACAAAGTATTTTTGGGGTAATGTCGCCTGTCGACAAGAAGGGTGGCTTGGTTGGCGCAGGTTGCTCTACATGAGTGGTTTTTGTTCCCAACATGTTGTTCTGAGTATATGTGTGGTAAATGTCTGAGTCTGAGTCGGAATCTGGGGTATATCTGCATTTGTGTGTGTTAAGGTGTTCCTGTGCTGTCAACACAGACAGTTGTAGAGGTTCTTCTGTTTCTGGTGAGATGAGTAGTGTAGGTGCAACAGATTCGATAGGAGTATTGAATTGTCGAGGACAGCTACACATAACCAACAGTTGAATGACGGACAGTTGAGAACGGTGGTATGACAGTTTGAATTACAGTGGGAATAACAGGACAGTCGGTTCGGTTGTTATAACCTTGTTCAGGAAATACAGTTATACAGTTAATATGCCTTTCTAGGTCGTTAAAAAAAAGTGGAAACTACCCAAGGGTAGAAACACTAAGTTCGAGATCAGACAAGAGTAACCAGTAGAAGCATATGGGATTGAATGAGGATAAGAGACAATGTCTCGTACATGTGATACGAGGTTGGTATATATAGGAGTATGAACAAACAACAGCAAACTGCGTGCGGTGTCCAATCAGCAAGTCCAATGAGTAAGCCCGGCTTACATCGCCTTTGTCTTTGTGCTGATTCAGAATGGATTGCTCACACCCAGACCGCCAGAGGATAATTAACCAAGCTTTATTTATACGTGCTGGAGGAAGGTATGAGAACTCGTGATACGGTTCAACGGTGCTCTGCAAACTGAAAGTGTTTAGGTGGCTAACCTGACCTAGTAGTGACTACGAGACCTAATGCAGACTCAAACACAACGTGGATAAAATTAATTGAAGGGCAACTCAACCTGCGACGTTGCAGGACCTTAGTAAAGCTTAATTACGTGGATGCGATATTTCGGAGGCTCATCTGATCGCATACTAAAATCAACTTAATGATAAAGATAAACATGCAAGTAAGAAAAGACAAGACAGCTGCCATAGTGCGATCGATCGTAGAACGGCACAAATAAATGCCTTCAAGAGTCCGGAGCACAGTGAGCTGACCTAAGTTTGTTATCCGAACCATCCAATTACCTGATCTCACCATACCTAGTTTCAGTATTCTGCCTGCCAGTTAATGGCTCCATCTCTTTGAGCTTCTGTAGTGTACCTTGTATTACATCAACATACCCTTTGTCACGCTTCAATCTAGCAACCCGTATCAACAAACCTATCTATGCACTATTGGTCTGTTCTTTCTGTTACGAAGTTTGTTCTCTAGCGCATTCACTAAAATCGCGGGACATGCGTCTGAGTCGTCGCATATATCTTTCCCTTCCCGGTCTCATTGTCTGGGGAAACCAGCGCACAATGACGGTATCGGTACTAGCTGAGCATCCTTATTTTCCTCTCAGTTTGAGTCATCTGTCGACGGACAATCCTGGTTTGGGAAAGTGCTAGGAGGACCGCTAGGGCAGCGACACGGCATTGTACCCCATACATCGTCGGATGATCAAGGAGGACGAGGGGAATGTGAATAAGTCAATGCAAAGCGTTCAGAAGCTGGCGGGTACCCAGAAGCATAGGGATTCTTACATTTATAACTAAACACATTTCCGAGTCAAATATGATTGTATTCAGACACAAATCGAACACGACAATTATACAATCCTGATGTTGGTCTAGGTTCTAGTGTTTCTGTGCACCTCTGCAATCTCGAGTTTTCCAGTGTCGGATAATGGTCTGAATTGAGGATCTCCTCACAGCTCGCAAGTTCGCTCAGATTACCAATCTATTATGCAGACTTCGATCCTGCAAGTCTGTTCGGTTCGTTGCTTCCGAGGACCACCTCCTCACACAGCAGGGGGAACCATAGCACCTATTTCACTTGTTTGCTTTGCATGTTTGCTTTGCATGTTTGCTTTGCATGTTTGCTTTGCATGTTTGCTTTGCATGTTTGCTTTGCATGTTTGCTTTGCATGTTTGCTTTGCATGTTTGCTTTGCATGTTTGCCGCCCAGAGAACGACACACTGAACACTATCATCCAAATGAAATTATTTGAGGTGCAGGGCGTAACACTGGTCGTTACGAAGCGTCTCTGAAGCTTTCCGTCATTGGGATTAGATATGCCGGCGGTCGCGGGCGAAGCTTTATGTCCCTCCTAGTCATGTTATCTTCCCCACATATACGTCAACGATGAATTTTGAAAATTCGTATGCCAACTTCCAGGTATTAATACTTACTACTAAGTTCTAACATCAATCCTATCCCAGGTACTGACACGATAAGCGCAGGAATTGATTCATGTTGAACGACTTCCTTAGCTTATCGTATCAGTTCAACTGCATAGATCGATTTCAAATATAAACTGTAGTAATTTGACCTACTGAGATTATTATGGAAGCACTGGTATCAACCTCACAAATTGACAGGGATCCAAGAAAACAAAACATCATAGCTTACATGGCGTTGAACATCCTGGAGTGCACAAATTAATCGTCTGAATGTGCTTAGCGAGGAACACGTACATCTCATAAATAACGATTGCTTCGAGTACATCATTGGCAATTTCAGAGTCTGCTCTTGAGTTTCTTCTGCTGAACAGCGGCTTGACCGCGTTGTAGCATGGGTCGGATATAAGGCTACGTTGACTGAGTAAACGGCAACTTAGTGACGAACAAGGACTTACAGCATAAGCAGGGACAACTTCATCGGCTCCATTTGCACTCGTTGCCAGAGTGCCTCGTAAATGCGGCCATCGAAGACTCCAAGTGCGCTATCGAACATAATCAATACGTCAACCATACAAATACCGTTTGCAAGTACCTGTCCAGGGACCAGTCCGAGAAACCAAAAGCATTGGTTAGACCAATGGCATTAGGCAAAACTTCATTGCAAAGGGCTTTGATGGCTAAACGGAGCTCCTGCGTAGGATCGCCAGCGCCCATATGGCTTTGGCCATAAAACGTACTTTGCGGTGGGGAGGTATGCAATATATAATCACCCTAGCCCGGCAAATGCGCTGTACCCATGTCCACCCATAGAACGCCGGGCAGTCTCGATATCAATGATTCCATTTGTGGTAACAAAGACTTTTAAGCCACATAACAGAGCATGCATCTCTGGAAGAAGCGAAGTGTCCCGATTTGCAAGCCGCTGTTGCATCTTAGTCAACGCTTTCATCTGACCATCACGGAGGTGAGTACTTGGACTAACAGACGAAGAAGTGCAACAGACCGTATGCCTCCCGAGCTCAATGAACACGAATGCCCTGGAGAGGATGGGCATCAAACGGTAGTAAGTTGAAGGGTATGTCAACACTTGACGTTCGAGTCCCTTCGCATCTGGTTCACCTTCCCTCCGGACAGTCGTATAGAGAATAGCCACTGTTGCAGCTGCAAAAGATTAACATTAGAATCACACTGGTTGGATGTTCAAAGTTCTACCTTTGGCAATGGTCCATCCAGCCGCTGGTATCATGCTAGAATTAATGTCGTCAGTCTTGTCGGGCGGAACTGCAGGGAATTGACAAACGTTGCCCTGATATACATCACCTGGCACATCATGCCAATAATATCAATATCAAGAAGAATTGAAAAAAAAAAATTACGCCTCCGTAGCTGAGTTTTGCGTGAGGAGGCTGGATATAATCACCTTGCGTCATTACCTGAGCAAACTTCAAGAACATGTTCGTCCTGGGTATCCGTACATGATCAAATCTCACAAATCCTTGATCTTGTGCAGCCATGCCTGAAGCAAATACATCAGATAAGGCATTATAAATGGCTTGAGGTTTCACTTACCTCCCGAAGCTTTTGGACCAATGTCGCCGACAGTGATTCCTTGGAGAGGTTTGTGATCCTCTGTAAAAGTATTCAGTATCACTATAAATTGAGTAACGCCCAGGCATGAACCTAATGACCACAGTTGCACGAAGAACAGGTGGGACCCATATCCTTTCCATCCGGCAAGACCAACTTTGCTTGGACGGCACCATGAGTTGCGAACTTTCCCAGAGCACCGATCCACCACTTGGGTTCGTAAGGCAATAATTTATTTCAAACTCTTGGATTTCCGGAATATGCGTCGAAGTAGTTTCTAGACGAGCTACATTTGTACTGTGACCCAGTTCGGTTTGCAAATAGCACCTAAAGCTAGTGGGTATGGTTCAGGCGAAAATAACTTGGAGTCGACATACCCTTGAATACCCTTCTCATATACTAAGTCCCAGTAGTTTTCCATTAATGCGGGGTATCCTTGACCGAGGAAGATGGGCTGGAATGCAACATCATGCAGTGTGATCGACATCACTTCCGATAGAAGTGACGAGGTTGTACTATATTCTTCCTGAGACCAACTATGCATCCGACGTAATTCATCCAGCCTATTTATGATAGTGGCAGCTCTAATGTATTGATCTGTCCACCCTAGAAAGTCTCCGAGAGAATAAGTTGTACGAAAGACAAGATAGCTGGGACTCACCTGTGCTGTTTATCGGATAGTGGTTCTCGCACAAAAATCTTTTCCAGGCGTTCACGTTGATCCCAGACTTCCTGTCCACCTGGACGAAGTTAGGGCGCTTTAAAAACTGGGATATCTTCTGAACTGTTCACCATATAGATAGTTTCTGACAGTCTGGACGTCGATCGAGGTTCATGAACGTGCTGCCTTTATATCAGTAGCTGACTGTTGACTCTGTTCATTGACACTGACATCTACTATTGGTCTAGGCGCCATTGTCTTTTGTGCCGATTCAGAGTGGGTTGCTCAGGGCCAGAGATAATTAACCAAGCTGCGATGAAGGTATGAGAACTCGCGATTTTCGGTTGCAACAAATCAAGGGCCCGTGTTTTGGTGGCTAACTTGACGTGGCACAAAGATCATTGGACCTATTCCAGAATGATTTTAGGTCGAACTGATCTGGGTAAGCAGAACCTCACTTCGGAGGAATGAAATTGATTTGGGACAGAGGCAACGTTGGTCAATTATGACCGTTCTGTATCTGAGTGTACGTAGCTTGTATTGTAGGTGTGGTTGGCAACTCATGTCAACTCTTGAAAATACTGTAGGTGCGCTATCTTGGAATGTTATTTACTGTGTACGTTCGGAAGACTCAGTACTATTGTTGTACTGATGAGCCATATCTCACAATCAGCTTGAACATACTGGGTATGTCTTCTCACATTCGTGATCTTCGCCTCTTCTGACCTGCGACTTACAGACAGCGTTCCGATAATCTTGTTAACAGACACAGTGAGTCTGGACAGATGCCTGCTCTACCTCTTTGATTAACCGTGGCACCCTGTAGAGGTGAGTGTAATTCTTGACCAGCTTCTCGGTTCACTCGATGACTGCCACAGCTGTAAGTCTGTTTGTAGTGTGTTACCCGATGTCGATCGCTGACTGGACCATCAGGCTGGATTTTGTATGTTATATGGGCGTGCACGTATGCTGCGGTGACTTCAATGCTGTGGGGTGAGCTTGGCACTTGCGAGACCTCAGTGATATTGGCATGGCTAAAACACCTTTTGCAAGTCATCATAATCGTTCGGTTGCACGCCATGTATCAACAATCCAGAAGGATCTTGACATATCTCGTTGTCACCTTCCTGGCTGTCAACATTCTAATTGGAGTGGTTGCCGTAATAAAGTCATTGCATCCTTCAGCAGGTACGCTTATCGTGGATAAAAATGTGCATGGGCTTATTGATGTATACCAGAGGAACTCATCCTCTCCGGCACCTATCAGTGCACAATTGCCTATGCAGAAGACACCCTGGTCCTGGGTGCCATTGTTTGGATCATAAGCACTATGTGGGAGACCTTCGCGCTGTGTCTCGCAGCCTGGATTGCTGTAAAACACTTCCGTGAACTGCGAGAACATTCGGCAGGAGGAATTGTGGGGGATTGTTTTAAGGTGTTGATGAAAACTCACATGTTTTACTTCGTGAGGTGAGCTCATATTGTGAATACAATTCTCTTTTCCCGCTAAAGGATTGGACGATAACAGCTTTGTTGCTGTTTCTTGCTGCCAGCTCACTTATTTCTTCACATCAACACTCTCATCGGTATGCCAATCTATCACTGATTTTTGTACGTGATCACGGGTTTATCATTTTCTATAGGACAAATCTTCCTTATCAGCTCATATTTATGCTTCGTTTCTCCAAATTTTCGAAGTCGTGCAAATGTTTGTGTTGGGACCACGCCTGATACTCAGTGTTCGAGAATATCACGCCAATCTTGTGACCAACTCCGATGCAGCAACCGGCATGACCTCAATCGCTTTCCAAGAGCGCGTGCATGTATCGACTGGCAATGGTGTATAGCATGGCAGATGCTCGATGAAAGTTGTCTAGTACTCTGCAGGGAGCAGGAGAATTTGGTTCTTGTTTTATTTCAAGTTTCGTTTGTGATGTTTATTTAGTTAACCACAGCCGCCGCACACGTTCTGTAAATTCAGCTTCTCAAAAGCATGATCGAGAGGTGCATATTTGATGAGTTCGACAAGTAACGTTGCTACTTCAATTACCTTGTGCATGAGAATAGTGCTTATCGTAAATGATGCAGCAATTTACCTGAGCCCGATTGGACTTAATCCAGACTCAAACTTAACATCATGACAAAATATTCGAGTATCTGGGAGTTGCGAGACCACATAAACGGACTTGAAGCACAAACATTTTGTTCAGTACTTTTGACTGACATATTTCGACAACAGGAAGTCGTCAAAGCTGGAAATATTTCAAGTATGCTATGTCATCTAAACAGGAGAAATGGGTATACAAGTAAAAAGGATAACTGTCATAGCGCAATGGTACCCAAAATCATGACATCATTTGGGGGGGAGCTTCACTAACTTGAACTTCATATCTTCATTGTCCTCAAGCACCTCCGACGTCACTTCCACACCCTCGTTGGCGACAATTCCTTTATTGTTCTCAAGCACCTCCTCCAACCGCACTTCCACACCCTCGTTGACGATAATCCCTTCACTGCTGAAACCTCTCAGCTGCAGATCCTTGGTAGTGGATACCATAATAAGATGAAGGGTGTTTGACGGATCGAATCTGGAGTGGACCTTGTTTTGTAAGATACTATACACACTACAGGCGACTGTGAGGACAGTGATGATGGTACTGGGAATGATGACGAGAAGAAATGTCGCCGACTGCGCAGTCCAACCTATCGTCGATATGTACATTGTCCCATTGACCGGGGACTGAAGGTCGACCGGGATGGTATCATTAGGGAAGCTACCCTCGGCCATAAACCCGGAACGAAGGAACTGCCAAGCGATGCTGAGTCAAATTTGATTGGACCTAAGTGATCAAAACGCTTACTGTGGCAGAAAACTCAACAACGCCGCGCCAATACTCCTCCTAAGAAAGGTATAACTTAAGATGGACAAAGATCTCATGACATGAAACTCACTAGCTCATTGTAGACCTGTGTCTGATTTTCAAGATTATCGCCTATAGTTGTAGTAGTCGATGAGGAATAGATGGAGTACAGAGTATCTCCGATCGTACTACTCATAAGCCCCTGCGAGCTGGTGGACTGAAACTTGGCAACTCCAGCGATGAATGACAGTAGCAAAACATTCTCTGGCCGGAAAGGGGTGGATGAAATGACCTCGGAACAAATCAGGTCATTGGAATAATCGCCGCGGACCATGGTCAACAGTGGAGTCACTTCGCACACGCTTGCGTTAAGGAAATCATACTTGTAAAATCCTTTTGAAAGAATTTCTATAGGAACAGAATCGGTCAACGACTACAAAGACATAGTTCAATGGCTCACTGAAGCTTGTAGGAGTTTGACTCAGATTCACAGAAGTTTGAGTCATAGTAGTAGGCCCTGGGCACACAACGGAAGGAAGAAAGCCACTCGACTGGGTCAGATTTCCGCTTGTATCCACCACGGTCACATAGTTCTGCATTTTGGATGTACCTAGGAGCTGATGGTAAGTTCGAAGCAAGACATATGCGGTCGGAACTCACTAGCACCGCAGGTTCCAACTATATTCCACAGACGAAGACCAGTGATGGTGTCGTTACTAGCCGTTGCGTTGGAGTAGACAACTCTGGAGTTCATATTCAAAGCGTACTGCGTGTCACTCGAGTCAATGGGTTTGCAGCTGACATTGGCTGTTAACCCTTGCTGCAACATAGAATAGTTCCTACTGAAGCCCTGAGGAATAGGCATGCTAGTACGTTTTCCCAGTATCTCCCTTGTGTTGACTGTGACATTTCCACCAGAAAACCCGAGACGAGTACCGTTGGGACCTGGGACTCCTGAGGCGGAATAGTCCTTGATGGTGGGCACAATCCCCTCTAGGTACACAACACGTCGTTGTAAAACAGCTTCAAGTGGCATAATAATCTGAACCTACGAGTAGATGCATTATATTTTGCGCCATTGAAATTAAATATCCCAGGAAGACCATAGGTATACCCTGCCGCAGAGATTCCACTTATTATTCCGCCGATGTCGAGAACCTCGAAAGCATTATCCCGGACTTGGGTTCGTTTTAGAAGACATGAACGAAACACTGGAAAAGTAGATATACATACTGTCAGTGAAACCTTGCTGTTGATATTCTTGAAGGAGCAAGGTGGCAAATACGGTTCCTGTGATGTCAATCTCGTATCCTTGCATAGAAATTGGCATTTGGATGTAGTTTGGTGTCAGGATATTGGTCCAACTATATCCGCGCTTAAATTAGACAACGCTGCAACACCACGATCTCAGCAACAAGTCACCCAGCTGTCAAGAGTCCCAGAACACCAGAGACGAATAGCGTCAGGGTGGTCAATCCAATGTACTCAAATCTCCATATGGTCGTGCCCGTCGACAAAGCGACACCAACCCTTAGTTTGATGAGAGAGATGGACCGCGCCGATATCCGATGTCTTAATGCCTCCTTCACCGACAATGTGAAAAGGCTAGGAAGTGTTCATCTTTATGTAAGTAATATGCTAGAGAGAGCAAAAGGATATACAGACAAAGAAGTGGCCGCTGAGAGCACAGTTGCTATCAATGTAATCACCATTGTCAAATCATTGGGGTTATTTTTCCATATGTTGCTGACTCGTTCGGGTGGATAGAGGTAACCATAATAGAGAACTGTGCCAAGAAATCCGTACCCAGACGCCAGGATAATAACCTGGATACCGATGATAGCGGTGAGGAGTAGAGAGTGCGCGAACACACGAGACATCGTAGAAGTAGGGTGAGTGGTGCGGAATTGATCCTGGTACTCAGGTATAAATATGATCCATTTGAGGGTGCACTAATCTTCAAATTGACTAGCCCCTTGACATCCTCGCAAGATGTTCATTCACAGGCTAAATTTTGAAATGAGATTGTGAATTATGGAAGGATGATAGCAGCACCTTGTAATAACACCAGGATGTTGCGAGCCCCGGTTCTTTCGACTCCGAGTCGATGTTTTTTCAAACCTGCAAAATCGTAATGATGCCGCAGCGCACGCATCAAGTCCCTGAATCTATTACATAAATCTGCATCATGTTCGGATGGTGGGATCAAGGGATGAAGTCTGATCCTGCAGCATCCCACTTAGTCAACATTTGCACGTAGACTTCCTCCTGCTCCGAATGAAGTACGCTTTCAAGTTCAACTTTACAATACGAGCCAGTATACGTACCATCTGCCTATTAGCAGCCATCTTCATGATGTAACAAATGGAGCCGAGACACAGACATAATAGAGTATACAGTACATGTAAGTGATAAATCTAGATTTGCTGCATATTTGTAATAACATCATTTTACATATGAACGATTTTGAAATTTGTGTGATTGCCGTGCTACCTGAGCTCCAGTTCACTCCACATGGTCGCCCCTTTTTCTCCCAACTTGATACACCCGTTCCTTGAACGTTTGAACTACCATGGCTTCTGCATGTTCTTTGGATGGTACTGTCAGCATCAAGAACGTCACTCCTTACACATTGGAATCAAAAATGAGGTTTTGGAAGATGAATGGGTTCACCGCCTTTATGCCGGGTCTCCATCGATCCCCGAAAAGGTAACAATCTTCCTGTCACCCCCTTCACTTTCACTGGCCGAAACGTTCCTCCTCCAGAGTCCAGACGACGGTATGTACTTAACGCTTTCGGTGTCGACCAGGAAGATAGAAGACTTTTATGGTGAACACACTCTCGACGCGGCAGTGCGCTGTGCGCAATAGTGTATAACGTGGTTAGCAAGCTCATTACACATCGGTGTTATCAAGATTACACGGTCGTAGCGAACGTAGTTTGCAGACATATCTGATTGCAATTCAGGTACAAAGTGTCCGAAGGTGAACGGAGTGCTTGTATGAGACATGAATGTTGGATATCAAGGGTCGAGGTACGAGCTCGACACTTTTCGGGAATGATGGCGCAATATTATCGAGCGTCAGCAGGATGGTTTTACCGTTGGCAAACATATACAAGTTAGCCAGGTGGGAGTAAGCCACATAGGCCCGTGTACATGAGAGCGAGTATATATCTGTGGCACTGTCTGCTGACACTGCTTGCTAATGGTAGTAACTTTCTGTAACCTCGTTTCCTCTTTGCTTTTCAGCATATCATTACGTACCAATTATCTCAATGTGTTACTGGTAAACCGGTAGGTTTGTCGTATTTCAAATCATCACGAAGGCGGCATCCAGATGCTACTAGTGCGCCAAACAGGCGGTAAGCAACCCCTTCGACCTTGCAAGAAGAGTCCATCGGTTCCGTTTGCTTCTGAACAGCGCCTCCTCACACAACATGTGGCCTACACCTAGTATTTCGCTTGTTCGCTTCTCATGTTCATCAGTCAGGGAACGACATTGATATAGTCATCTAGCACATCGTGTCAGTAATATCAATATCAGGGTGCATGGAAGGAAGTTACTTCTCCATAACTGACTTTGGCGTGAGGAGGTCGGATATAACTACCCCCTGCCGTGATCTCAGCTAACTTCGAGAACATGTCCATGTTGGGTATCCGTACATGATCAGATCTCGCAAAGCCTTGTTCTTGTGCAGCCATGGCATGCCTGTAATAAATACATTAGGTCAAGCATTACTTTTGATCCTCTGTAAAGGTATTTAGTGCCGCTATAAATTGAGAAACAGCTAGGCAAACCTAATGACCGTAATTGCGAGAAGAACAGGTGAGGATTCATATCCTTCCCATGAACTTTGCTTGGACAGCACCATGAGTTGCGGACTTTCCCAGAGCACCGATCCAGAGAGGCCCATCTGGCATTCGAAAATCGACAACAACAAACACACAAGCAAGAAAAGACAACTGTTATGGTGCGATCATACCTAAGTAGATAAGCAGCCTCCCCGGCCGTGCATACCCTACTAGGGATCTGCCTACTAACCCAAGTTGGATTAAAAAGACAACAAATAAAAATTGAACACGGTCCAGGGAGCCTGGAAATCGATGAAAACGCGCGAATAATAATGATAACGCCTAGCTACGAACTCGTGTTGCCAGCCATCCTTGACTAGTACTCTTAAAGTACAAAGGACAAAGGACAAGTGTGATATGCCAGGATATTTCTATATCGAATGACCTCAAGCGTTTATTAGTAAGCGTTCCCCAAAGTCACTTGCCAGTTTTCCAGGCATCATACAAATCTGATACGACTGTGGCATAAAAAATACTTAATTAGGGCACATGCATGAAGGTAAGTTTAAATTTGTAACACCCTGCCAGCGGCCGTGTTGAGCTTTCGGGACTTGCTTTACAGCATGTACGCGCCAATTGTTCAGTAGCATCTCAACGTTGCTAATGCACCGGCGCTAGGTTTGTCACATCTCAGATCAACAGATTACGCAGGAGGTGGCAGGATCCCATGCTACTATTATGTTAGCGCGCCAAACAGGTGGTAAGCAGCCGCTTCGATTCTGCAAGGAAGTCTGATCGGTTCGTTGCTTTTTCGCTTGCTTGCTTTTCATGTTTACTGGCCAGAGAACAACACACACCTGGACACCATCAACCTCTAAATGAAATAATTATTTCGGGTGCAGGACATAACGTTGAGTGGCCGTTGACTCGTTATGAAGCGTCCCTGAAGTTTTCAGTCGTCGGGGAAAGACATGCTAGTGGTCGCAGGTGAAGCTTTGAGTACTGATGCCTTTCCTACGCTGTCTTCCTAACGTATACGTCAACGATTATTTTTCAATTCTCGTACGCCAACTTCCGCGTATTATGTAATACTTGTTCCTATCGCAATAGTTCTTAAACCTACATAGATCAATTTCAAAAATGACTAGTAATTTGACTCACTAAGGAAACACTGGTACATATACCTCACAGATTGACAGGGATCCAAGAAAACCATTCATGCTAGTTTACATTGCCACTCTGGTGCTGAACATCCTAGAGTACGCAAATTACTACGTGTTTGGGGAGGAACACGTACATCTCATAAATGACATCTGCTCTGAGTACATCATCAGTAATTTCAGAGTCTACTTTTGAGCTTCGCCTTCTGCTGAGCTGCAGCTTGTCCGCGTTGTAACATGGGTCGGATATAGGGCTACGTCGACTGAGTAAATGATAACCAAATGTCGAACAAAGACTTACAACATAAGCAGGAGTAACTTCATCCTTGTTCATTGGCTCCATCTGCGCTCTTTGCCAGAGTGCCTCGTAAACACGACCATCAAAGACTCCCAGTGCGCTATTAAACGTAGTCAATATGTCAACCGTACAAACGCCGTTTGAACTTTGCAAGTACCTATCTAGAGACCAGTCCGAGAAGCCAAAGGCATCAGTTAGACCAATGGCATTGGGCAGCACTTCAATACAAAGAGCTTTGATAGCTAAGCGGAGATCCTGCGTAGGATCGCCAGCGCCCGTATGGCGAATCAAGCCAACTGAAAGAAGATCCACGAGAGCGCTCTCAGCACTCGTTAGTAAGTACTGTTAACACCATGCAATCAAAACGTTTGTGGCAACGAAAGCAGGAACTAACCAGCCTGTAAAGGCAGCCCACAACCTTCGCGTCCTCCGAGGGTAAGACGGCGAGATTGTTGATCATCTCACCGACCTGCGCAGCAACAAAAGCCTCCGTTACGGCTTTAGCCAAGCGTTGATTGATGCTCGCATCGACGTCTGCGCTCGCCGCCGTTTGCGCGAAGTTCTTTACCATTAGAGCAGCACGCCACTCTAGAAGAAGGACAACGCTGCGAACATCGTGCCAAGTCGATGCGGTGACTTGTGGAGGGGCCTCGCTGGCTGTGGACAAGAGACGCAGATAAGCCGATGGAAGGGGAAGCTCTGCAACAGTTGAGGTTGACGAAAGTACAGCTTTGCATGACTTTGTGGCCGCGCGTACTACTTGTCCGTCCAAGACAAAATTGTCCCCTTCGAACCTGAGTACTTCTTCAATGTCAGTTAACGCACAGAAGGTAGAACGCACGTTGCGGAGGGGAGGTATTCCATGTATAATCGCCCTAGCCCAGCAAATGCGCTGTACCCATGTCCGCCCATAGAACGCCGAGCAGTTTCAATATCAATGATTCCGTTTGTAGTAACGAAGACTTTTAAGCCACACAAAAGAGCATGCATCTCTGCGAGAAGGGAGGTGTCCCGATTTGCAAGCCGCTGTTGCATTTCATTCAACGCTTTCACCTGATCATCTCAGAAGTGAGTGCTTGGACTGACGGACAAAGAAGTAGAACAAACCGTATACCTTCCGAGTTCGACGAACACAAATGCCCTGGAGAGGATGGGCAACAAACGGTAGTATGTTGAAGGGTATGTCAAGACTTGACGTTCGAGTCCCTCGGCATTTGGGTCGCCCTGTCTCCGGACAGTCGTATAGCGAATAGCAACTGTTGCAGCTGCGCAAGGATTAGCATTGGAATTACACTGAATGCTTAGAGTTCTACCTTTGGCTATGGTCCATCCGGCCGTTGGTATCATGCTAGAATTAATACTGTTAGTCCTGTTGGGTAGAAGTGCAAAGAATGAACAGACTTTGCCCTGATATACATCATCTAGAGCATCGTGTCAGTAATATCAATATCAGGACAGATTGAAGAAAATTACGCCTCCGTAGCTGAGTTTTGCGTGAGGAGGTTGGATATAACTACCCTCCGTCGTCACCTGAGCAAACTTTGAGAACATGTTTGTCCTGGGTATCCGTACATGATCAAATCTCGCGAATCCTTGATCTTGTGCAGCCATGCCTGTAGTGAATACATTAGATAAGGCATTATAAATGGCTTAGAAGTTTCACTTACCTCCCGAAGCCTTTGGACCAATGTCGCCGACAGTGATTCCTTGGAGAGGCTTGTGATCCTCTGTAAAAGCATCCAGTTTCACTATAAATTGAGTGACGCTGAGGCAAACCTAATGACCGCAGTTGCACGAAGAACAGGTGAGGACCCATATCCTTTCCATCCGGCAAGACCAACTTTGCTTGGACGGCACCATGAGTTGCGAACTTTCCCAGAGCACCGATCCACCACTTGGTACTCGTAAGGCTGGGAGAATTTATTTCGAACTCTTGGGTTTCCGGGATATACGTCGAAGTAGTTTCTAGACGAGCTACATTTGTACCGTGACCGAGTTCGGTTTGCAAATAACACCTGAAGCTAGTGAGTATGGTTCAGGCGAAAATGACTTGTAGCCAACATACCCCTGAATACCCTTCTCATACACTAAGTCCCAATAGCTTTCCATTAGTGCGGGGGATCCTTGACCAAGGAAGACGGGCTGGAATGCAACATCATGCAGTGTGATCGACATCGCTTCCGATAGAAGTGACGAGGCTGTACTATATTCTTCCTGAGACCAATTATGCATCCGACGTAACTCATCCAGCCTATTTATGATGGCAGCAGCTCTAATGTATTGATCTGTCCGCCCTAGAAAGTCCCTGAGAGAATAAGTTGTACGAAAGACAAGATAGACGGGACTCACCTGTGCTGTTTGTCAAATAATGGTTCTTGCACAAGAACCTTTTCCAGGCGTTCACGCAAATCCCAGACTTTCTGTCCACCTAAGCAAAGTTAGGGCGCTACAGGAACTGGGATGTCTTAGACTGTTCACCATATAGATAGTTTCTGACAGTCTGGACGCTGATTGAGGTTCGTGAACGTGCTGCCTTCATATCAGCAGACGTCTGCTGGTTTACATCCACTCTTGCTCTAGGCGTCATGGTCTTCGTGCTGTCGATTCTAAGTGGGAATGAGATATGAGAACTCGGCGTGATTTTCGGTTTACCGGTGGAGGTGTAAATTTAGGCCCGTGGGTCATACGTAATTCAATCGGACCTACTACAGACCCGAACTCGACGAAGACAAAATTCGAGGGTCGGGCCCGTCACGGAGTCGCGGGAACACATATACGGGCTTGAACATTCAACATTCTGTTCAGTTTGAATAACATGTTTTGATGCCGCAAGCGGGTTGGCAAGACCGAAAATACCCTATGTGACATACTAGACAGGAGTAGTAGGAACGGGTATACGAGTAAGAAAAAACAAATACCATCACGATGGCGTAATGGTACCTGAAATCATACAGAGATCATCTAATCAACTTCCGTAACTTTCACAAACTTCTTCACACTAGTATTGTCTTTCTCAGACTCCTCCAGCCGCACCTTCACAACCTCGTTGTCGATAATCCCATCCTTGCTGAAACCTTCCAGTGTCAGACTCCCAACAGCAGATGCCATAATGAGATGCAGGCTATTTGATGCATCGAATGTAGTCCTTTGACCACTGTTCTGTAAGATACTATACAAAGCGCAGGCAATTGTGAGGATGGCGATGATGGTGCTGGGAACGAGAACGAGAAGATATGTTGTCGACTGCGCAGTCCAACCTATCGTCAATATGTCCACCGTCCCGTTGACCTGGGCCTGGAGATCGGTCGGGATGGTATTATTAGGGAAGCTACCCTCAGCCATGAATCCGGAGCGAAGGAACTGCCAAGCGATCCTAAGTCAATTCGGATTGAACCTAAGGGATCAGAACCCTCACTGTCGCCGAAAACTCAACAATGCCGCGCCAATAGTCCTCCTAAGAAAGGCATAACTTAAAATGGACAAAGACCTTCCAACATGAAACTCACCAGCTCTGCATAAACCTGTGTCTGATTTCCAAGATTGTCGCCTATAGTTGTTGTTGTTGTTGAGGAATAGATGGAGTATAGAGTATCTCCGATCGTACTGCTCATAAGCCCCTGCGAACTGATCGACTGAAACTTGGTAACTCCAGCGATGAATGACAGTAGCAGAACATTCTCTGGCCGGAAAGGGGTGGATGAAATGACCTCCGAGAAATAAATGAGGTCATCGTCATAATTAACGCTGACGTTGGTCAACTGTGGAATCACTTCGCACATGCTTGCTCCAAGGAACTCATACTTGTAAAATCCTTGTGAAAGAATCGCTAAAGGAACAGAATCAGTCAATGACCATGGCAATTGCATAGTTCAATGGCTCACTGAAGCTTGTAGGATTTTGACTCGTATTTGGAGAAGTTTGACTCATATTCATAGGCCCTGGGCACACGACGGAAGGAAGAAAGCCACTCGACTGGATCGGATTTCCACTTGCATCCACCATGGTCACATATTGCTGCGTTGTGGACGTATCTAGGGGCTGGCAGTAAATTTGAGGCAAGATAAATGCGATCGGAACTCACTGGCACCGCAGCTTGCAGTTATATTCCACAGACGAAGACCAGCCAGGGAGGTGTTCGCAGCGGCTGCGTTGGCATAGACAACTTCAGAGTTGTTTGCGACCCAAACGTACTGCGTTTCACTCGGGTCAATGGGCTTGCAGCTGACATTGGCTGTTAACCCTTGCTGCAACATGTAATAGGACCTGTCGAAGCCTTGAGGAAGAGGCATGCTGTTACGTTTTCCTGGTATCGTGCTTGTGTTGACTATGACGCTTCCACCAGAAAACCCGAGACGAGTACCGTTGGGACCCGGAACTGCTTTTGAGCCGGAGTATTCCTCGATAGTGGGCACAATCCCGTCTAGGTACAGAACACATAATCGCAAAACAGCTTCAAGTGACTTGAGAATCTGCACCTACGGGTGGATACATCATATTGTGCACCATTGAAATTAAATATCCCAGGAAGACCATAGGTCTGTCCTGCCGCAGAGAATCCACTTAACATTCCGCCGATGTCGAGAACCTCAAAAGCATCGTCCCGGACTTCAATGAGTTGTTCGTTTTAGAAGAAACGGACGAAGTGCCAGAAAAGCAGATATACGCACTGTTGGCGTAACCTTGATTTTGAAATTCTTGGAGGAGCAAGTTGGAAAACGCGGTTCCAGTAATGTCAAGTTCATATCCTTGCATGTTAATTGGCAATGAAATGAAGGTTGGTGCCAGGAGAATTGTCCACCTATATCCACACTTAAATTAGACAACACGGTAATAGCAGGATACTCTTAGTGGCGAGTTACCCAGCTGTCAAGAGTCTGAGCAAACCAAAGATGGACAGCGTCAGGGCGGTCAGTTTCCGGTGCCTAGGGCTCAGTATGCACGAGCCCTTCGACAAAGCGACACCGGCTTTTAGCTGAACGAGAGAGATGGGCTTCGACATCCAATGTCTCAATGCTTCCCTAATTGAAAACGTGAAGAGACTAGGGAAACGTTCGCCTCTATGTGAGTGGTATGTAAGAGAGAGTAAAAGGGTATACAGACAGAGAAGTAGTCACTGAAAGCACGGTTGCTATCAATGTGACTACCATCGTCATCACTTGGTAATAGGCAGGTGATTCGTACAATAAGTTGCAGACTTGATCAGATGGATAGAGGGAACCATAATAAAGAACTGCGCCAAGGAATCCATAGCCAAATGCCAGGATAATGACCTGGATACTGATGATAGCGGTGTGACGTAGGAAGTGCGCAGGCACACGAAACATCGTCACGGTGGAAGCAGGGTGTGTGGTGCAGAACTTGAATATATTCTGGTACTCATAAATAAATATATCTATTTGACAGAGTACTAACTTGATTGCATCGTAATATGTTCCGTGGCTTCGTAGCCTAAACCTTGCGATGAGGCTGTGAATTATAGAGCATCTCGTAACAGCATCATGATGGACACAAGGGTGTTCACACAAACAAAGTCCAAACAGTGCGAATACCCATTCACGATAACAACACCCCGCGGCACGGGACTACATTCGCTTCAGTTTTGGTGACCCAAGCCTGGCTTCAATTACTACTTGTTCAGCTAGACGATCAATAACATTTCTTAAAAGGTTATGTAGTATGTCTGTCCAGTCTACGATGCACACGATAAATGCGCAAATAAAAATAATAATGTTAACGTCTAGCTACAAACTCGTGTACCCGTACTTGAAGTAGTAAAAAAGACAATACTTGATATATCCATATCAGGCACGCCACACGCACCTTCTGCATGTACGTACCGCGCCAATCATCTCAACGTGTTGCTGATAAACCCGGATACTATCTCAGATTATAGATTACGAAGGCGCTCAGATATCATGTTGTTATATTGGCGCCAACAGGTGGTAAGCAGCCTTCTTCGATTCCGCAAGGAAGTCTGATCGGCTCACAAGTTGCTTCTGAATAGCGCCTCACACAGCAACTTGAAGGGGTCGTCTACGCCCATTTCGCTTGCTCGCTTCTCAGCCAGAGAACGACACAGCATTTGGACGCCAGCTTTTATGTAAATAAAATCATTTCGAACGCAGGGTGTGGTTCTGGTCGTTACGAACCACGTCTGAAATTTTCAGATTTGAATAGACATGCCAGCACTGTGGTCACAACTCGCGTCCAATAAAGCTTTGGGTACGGAAGGAAAAAATGCTACTCGACCGGGTGACTTTGTCATCTGGTGTCGTTGATTAAAATGGATTGCTCTGTCATTATGCATCGTGTCTGCAAATAACCGAGCCAAGAAGCGTTCAACATAACTCTTAGTTATAGTAAAGTCTGGGCTACGCAGTCACCAAACTCAATTTCCCTCGTTCCAAGACAGCCTTGAAACTAGTGTTCCTCCACGCCAAAGTTCTCTCTGGGGTTGTACATCGTATGGATGGGCTTTGCGCGATGATCTCCTTCAAAACAATCCTGGCTTCTTCATCAGCATCTCCGAGCAGGTGATCGACTTCGCTTTCAGTCATGACGGGTGCATCTGGGGATGTTAGAGTGGAATTTATTCTATTGAGTTTAGTATCACACAATTCAATTGAACAGACGAGCAACTCTTGCCTGGCTTTGACTGCAGAGTGCATCTCGGGATGAGTGGGTGCAAATAGATGACGGTAGAAATCCATGGTTTTCTGTCATTCAAATTGAAAAATATCGTGAAAATCAAGAACATATGTACTTGGAGTTCGTTTTCTGTTAACGCCTTACCAACATCTGCCGTTCCTTGTATCACTAGACTTGGGGCTTAGAATTTGCAGTAACGATAGAAAACATAGATTCTCGCCCGGCCTGATGAAATCAAAGGCTCTGTCAAAATTGTCCTCGTCCACATCGCTCATCACAGATATAGACTGATTGCGGATCTGTTTGTAGGTCCCAAGGACGACAAGAAGAAACCTACAGCATGCATCGCATTAGTTACTATCGCCCCAGCGACTAAGTTCACATGCCTCGTGTAAGAGGTTTGAGCACTGCAAAAACCTCGAATGGACGCAGCTATCGTGAGGGCGGCCGAAAGTGAAGGCTAGATGCACGCCAGAGGAAATCAAAGGGTCGATGAAAGCTTTATAATCGTCAATTGTGAGTACCACACAACATCAGAAAAAAATACCCCCGTCAGGCGGAAATGATTCCCAGCATAGGATGGAGCTGCATAACTAAAATCGCTCGCAGATTTCACAGCTTCCGGCGTATCGTCATTTCAAAGAGTGCCATTTCCAATAAATCTGAGGACTCCAGGGGCTCTGGTTAATTCTTCCTTGTGATGAGCCAGAAGCTTGGAGCCGGATCCTCCTGAGGCCGCACGGGAAGCTACCTTTTTACGGTTGCTTGACTCTTGATCCATCACAATTCCCACAGATGTGATCCGTCGTGAAGAGGGATAAACCAAGCCCAGACTCGTCTGCACACATTCAGCTCAGCATGGCAACGTTACCTTCAAGTGCTTCGACCTAGATAGCATTCTGGTGAGTGGTACCCGGCATGTAAGACCCGGTTCCGTCCCAGTATTCCCAGCATGCGACGTTGTTGAGGGCCCGATTATAGCGTCTGTTCTTGAGATACTTCGTGGACATGAGCCCACTCCTTCCTGATACATTGACTAGGTACCTGAAAGAGATACGGCCTTGTATCTCGGTGTTGGTATTCTTTCAGTCGGCTGAAACAGGCTCTTCACCCTCGAACTGAATTTCGGCGACTCTTGTATTGTCGAACACAGCTGCACCACATATCGAAGAATGACGAAAAAGCAGATCGTCAAATTTTGATTGAATCTGCGAAATGGTGAGAAAGGAAGCATGTATCTGACATAATACATCACAGACCACATTCCAAACCCCATTGTATGTGTTCAGCGTAATGAAATCCGTTGAGGGAGATCATTTTACAAAGGGAAATATATGAAAGGGACATATCACTATACCTTTGTGCTATATCCGCTGAAAACTTTGCATGAATCAATCTTGGCGTAACGTGACAAGTCCCTCGTGTCAGAAGAAGCTAGGTCACCCATCCCCGCTGAGAGAAACTGCAGTGTCTTGGCCACTCTGTAGGGTTGTCCAGTCCAGTCAAGTTACACATAAAACCAATGAACCACGTACTGATCCGTACCAGGTAATTGCATAACAAGAGGGCACGAGCTTGAACAGACGGCTCGGTTTTCTGCCCGGAAGCAGTGGCGTGCGTGCCAGGGGTCCGAACAGTGGAGACAGGGAAGAAAGGAAAGCGTTACAGGTTAAGCGCGCGCGCGCAACACCGAGACGAAGACCATCCTCGCTTAGGTGAGCATGCCTACTCCAAAGCGTCACTGCGCCCAGCAGCGTGGGTAAGAATCAATGATCAATGATATTACATAAGTTAAAGTTCCTTGACCATATATGTATGCGGGTGTTTAATTACCAATGGCAGTGTGGCACTTGGCCGCCGTTGCGAGGCATGGTGTTCAACACCTTCCATTCTATTATTCAGTATTACAGTACTAGTCCTAAATGGAACGAGAGGGACAGCCCCTGACGAGCTTTCGCAGGTTCGAAATCGGACCAACTTATTCTGGTAGGCTTCGCTTCGCTGCCAGTTCACTGATCCTGACGATTAAAAATATTAAATTTACGTGATAAAGGAGCACTAGGAGTTACAGGTAAGAGTACGCTTCTTCTCAGAAGTCCAGATATCATCTCAACACCAAAGTCTAGCTCTCAGTCTGTCTTATTTATTTTCGTCTCGATCTTTGTGTTTCACTGACTGATTTGGCTTATTTCTGATTTCTGATTAGCGACAAGTAGGCGGCCCCCGTAGAAAATGGGCGCTTCAACTCAAACTTGTGACGGTGGTATAGCGAGTTAGTAGCGAGAAAGGAAAGAATGATCTTTGCTCCAGACTGACGGGCCGACCACAATCCTCGCACCATATAAGCTCTGAGTCTGGCTTCCGAGGGAATCCTAACTTATATCTTTTTCTACCACCCTCGTACCGTTTACATCCCGCAATGGCACCTATCGCTGTTGCCCTTAGCACAAACTCTGACTTCGTTACAGCCCTTAAGAAATCTGTTGTCTCTCCACAACCCAATACTCTTCACGACGTCATCGCTCAAGCTGCCAACCGCTATCCGTTGCACGAGCTTGGTTTCATAACCTCCTTGGCACATGACTCAATTCAGACGAAGACATTCAGCCTGTTCAACCAATATGTTCGCAACCTTGCACGTGCCATGCTAGAGTGGGACAAACACATAGGCTCAGTCGTCGTCGTGTACCTTACGGAGCACGAAGACAATATGGCTGCTATATGGGCATGTCTACTGGCTGGTTATCTGCCCTGTTTGCAGCCCCCACTTAGCGCGCAACAGGCCCATAAGGAGGGTCATGTTGCCCACATGAAGAACTTGTTTGGATCTGCTACTTGGTTGACCAGCGAGGTAGGGGCTGAGCAGGTCAACACCATTTCTGGTCTGGAAGTTCACCTGTTTTCCGAATTAAAAGCATCGGCGGAGAAATTTACTGTTGCAGCTGACTGGGTTGCATACGAGGCTAAGCCAGACGACGACGCTATCCTGTTCCTGACCTCAGGATCAACTGGATTCTCGAAAGCGGTCGTGCATACGCACCGTACGATCCTTGCTTCATGTCGTGCCAAGGGTCAGAGCTTCGACTTGACATCTGAATCTCGAATTTTGAACTGTAAGACGCACGTGGTTTAAACTTCAGTCTTTATTGATCGTGACATTCAGGGGTCGGACTTGATCACGTCGGGGGATCGTTACAAATGCACATCACACCCCTGTTATATGGCTCTTCGCAACTCCATGTGCACGCATCTGCTATTCTTACTGATCCCCTTCGATTGCTCCGTCTGATCGATGAAAAGGCATGCTACAACCCAGCTATAGTTTAATGTGTCTTTTATCATTCTATTTTTAGTCCATCGAAATTGCATTCGCCCCGAATTTCCTGCTCTCGAAGCTAACCCGTGATCTGGAGAAGCGCACCGACCTCTTTGGATGCTTTGACCTATCCTCAATCAAGCGCATCAACAGCGGAGGTGAAGCTATTGTTTCCAAGACCGCGCAAGCATTCGCTGTTATGATGAAAAAGCTTAGCAAAAACCCTGCATCCTTCGTGATAGCTGCTGGGTTTGGAATGACAGAAACTTGGTGAGGTTGATTGTGCCACATGGGTATGGATATTTGATGGTTCTTTTCAGTGCCGGATGCATTTACGACCCTGTGGATGTCCTCGCAATCAAGCCTCCTCGCGAGTTCCTTGATCTCGGACGTCCCATCAATGATTGCGAGATGCGTATCGTTGACCCTGCAGATGGAATTACCCTGCGCCCCGACGGGGAGAGTGGTGAACTGCAGGTTCGCGGACCGATGGTCTTCGTACGCTATTACAACGACATTGAGGCTACGACCTCCGGCTTTGTTGAAGGTGGCTGGTACCGCACTGGCGATATTGGCATCATCGAGGATGGTATCATGCGCCTTAGTGGTCGTATCAAGGATACCTTGATCGTCCATGGTGTCTCATATAGTATCACTGAGCTCGAAACCTACCTGCAGACCGCTGACGGTGTCGCGCACTCGTTCCTTACTGTTGCTCCCTACCGCGTTACTGACCAGGAGACCGAAGGCTTCATTGTTTTATACTCGCCAACTTTCGACCTCGATGGAGCAGATGCCTCTACCAGGCTCTTCGCCACGCACAGGGCCCTGCGGGATATCTCTGTGAAGATGATCGCCCTGCCACCCCAGATCATCATACCCATCCCCGTAAACCAGATGGAGAAGACTACTCTCGGCAAACTGTCTCGTTGGCGGCTGCTTAATTTCTTCAAGCAAGGCCAGTTCGCGAAGCACATCGCGCGCGCAGAGGAACTTATCAGCCAAGCACGAGGTGTTTCCTTCGTCGCTCCGTCCACCGAGACGGAGAAGGCGCTTGCCAAGATATACGCAGACATCTTCAACCTCGCGGACAGCGAGGTGTCGGCGAGCGACAACTTCTTCGAGATCGGCGGTACTTCCATTGATGCTATTCGGTGACGATATTTATTTCTGCCTTCAGACAACCTTCGCTGACACATGATCTCCAGCCTCAAGCGCGAAGCAGAGGAATACTTCGGCCTGCCTGATGTCTCTGCCGTTAAAATCCTCAAGCACCCTGTTCTCTCGAGCCTGGCGAACTACATCGACTCCTTGCTCTCTAAGGGCACCCAGACTGAGGAGTACGACCCCATCGTTCCCCTCCAACGCAGTGGAAATAAGACGCCAATTTTCTTCGTGCACCCTGGTAACGGAGAGGTTCTCACATTCGTCAATCTCGCCAAATACTTTCACAATGAGCGTCCCTTCTATGCTTTCCGTGCTCGTGGCTTCGATGCTGGCCACCCCTACTTCACATCCATGGATGAGATGGTTTCCTGTTATACTGAAGCAGTCAAGAAGACTCAGGCGACGGGACCATACGCCATCGCAGGTTACAGTTACGGTGGTGTTGTCGCATTTGAAGTTGCAAAGCGGCTCGAGGCCATAGGCGATGAAGTGAAGTTCGTGGGTCTTGTCAATATCCCCCCTCATATCGCCGCTCGCATGAAGAAGATTGATTGGACAGCCTGCATACTCAACTTATCATCCTTGCTTGGTCTCATGTCGAAGCATGATGCCGCGGATCTGGCTCCTACCCTGAGACTCCTCGCGAAGCAGGAGCAGCTCGATTTTGTGTGGAAGAAGTCGCCGTCTGACCGAATTGTCGAGCTCCAGTTGACGCCTGAGAAGTTTGATAGATGGGTGAACCTATCTAGGTCTCTCTTCTATTGCGGACTTGACTACAACCCATCAGGCTCAGTTGGTAAATCTGTTCAATTTCTGACTTAAGAACTGCTTGCTCACATACCAATTCCCCAGCCGCACTTGATGTTTTCTATGCTATTCCATTTGCTGGAACCAAGGTTGACTGGCTTGACAACCAGCTCAAGCCATGGTCTAGCTTCAGTCGCGACGAGGCCTCATACATTGATGTTCCCGGGGAACACCACGCACTCATGGGCCTAGAGCACGTCCTGCAGTTCCAGAAGATCTTCCGTAGTCGTCTCGAAGCTCGTGGACTGTAGAGGTTTGTAGATGAGCATGTTCCGATTTTATCTTGCTTGCGTCGATGACTATGGAACCATACTTTGAATCCCTGACTCCCATAGATAGCACATTATTACTTTTCGCATTGGGCACAAGATCTTGTATTTGCCATACACATACATCAGCGGGTTGGATTGTGCTACAGAGCACTCTGTAGCGAATTACGTTTTCCTGATGTTGGACCTTGGTGGTGAGTTCGGATGGCAGATTACTCTCGCTATGGACCATCTACTCCCGCCCAATAGGCTTAAAGGGGAGCTAAATAGAACTAGAACTGCCTGTTAGTTTGCATCCACTCTTGGTCCGGATTGCCTTTGTCCTGTCAATTCAAAATGAGGGGCCACTTCTAAGAAGATGATTGACCAATCTTTATTTATACGCGACAAAGGTATGAGAACTCGGCGGTCTTGTCGGTTCACCGGTTAACTTGACATACATCAAACATACATAGTACAAACGTAATTGGATAAATGCTATACTATGGTAGTGGTGATATTATAGACAATAAAAATTCAGCGAAACGTGGTAATGGAAACATGGGTGATGAAAGGAACGACGAGATAACAAGTGAGGGTATACGACGTACTCCAAACTCCATGTATGATGTCGGTGGTAGGTCGAAAAACAGATGAAGAGAAAAAATAGCACTGACAGGCTCAGCGGTGGCGGGAAACACCAACAAGCCACGGCACGCGAATAAGGTATACCCAAAATCATACCACTTTCAGAAACTTCTTCCGACGATGGTCCTTCAGCTGGACCTTCACATTCTCGTTGTTGATGATCATCTTCTTGTCAAAACCTTCGAGCGTCGGCTTGAGATTCCCGGCAACGGATGCCATGATGAGATGAAGGGTATTTGACACATCGAATGGCGTCCTGTTGCTTTTCTCTGGCTCAGCCTCCAATTGATCAGCCTCCAATTGACCAGCCTCCGATTGACCAGCCTCCGATTGATCAGCCTCCGATTGACCAGCCTCCGATTGACCATCCTGGGATTCATTACCCAGTAAATGACTATACAAAACGCAGCTGAATGTGAGGATGGTGGTGATGGTGATGGGAATGATAGCGAGAAGATATGCCGCCGATCGCCAGGTCCAACCTATCGTCAATATATACATTGACCCATCAACTGTGGACTGGAGGTCGAGCGGGATAGTATTGTTATAGAAGCTACCCTGAGCCATAAACCCAGAGCGAAGGAACTGCCAAGTGATACTAAGTCAGTTTGGATTGGACCTAGAGGGATCAGAACCCTCACTGTGGCAGAAAATTCAACAACGCCGCGCCAATAGTCTTCCTAAGAAAGGCATAAGTATGGACAAAGACCTTGGAACATGAAACTCACCAATTCTTTGTAAACCTGTGCCTGATTTTCAGGACCATCGCCTATGGTTGTGTTAGTCGTTGAGGAATAGATGGAGTATAGAGTATCTCCAATCGTGCTGCTCATAAGCCCCTGCGAGCTAATCGACTGAAACTTGGCAACTCCAGCGATGAATGACAGTAGCTGAACATTCTCCGATTTGAAAGGGGTGGATGAAGTGATTTCGGAAGACATTAGGTCATTGGAATAATTGGTGCGGACAGTGGTCAACAGTGGGGTCACTTCACACACGCTTGCGTTAAGGAACTGATACTTGTTAAATCCTTGCAAAAGAATTGCTATATGAACAGAATTGGTCAATGACTACACACGCGTATTTGTAATAGCTTACTGAAGCTTGTATAAGTTTGACCCAGATTCATAGGCCCTGGGCAGATAATGGAAGGAAGAAAGCCACTCGACTGGCTCATATCTCCACTTGCATTCACCATGGTCACATATGCCTGCGTTCTGGACGTATCTAGGAGATGACAGTAAATTCGAGGCAAGATATATGCGGTCGGAACTCACTGGCACCACATATTCCAGCTATATTCCACAGGCGAAGACCAGCGATGGTGTCGTTACCAGCTGTTGTGTTGGAGTAGACGACTCCGGAGTTAACGTCCCAAGCGTACTGCATGTCACTCGAGCCAATGGGCTGGCAGCTGACATTGGCTGTTACCCCTTGCTGCAACATGGAATAGTTCGTGCTGAAGCCTTGAGGAATAGTATGCATGGAATGTTTTCCCAGTATCGGTCCTGTGTTGACTGTAACATTTCCACCAGAAAACCCGAGACGAGTACAGTCGGGACCCGGAGCTCCATTCGAGCCGGAATAGTCCTCAACGGTGGGTACAATCCCCCCTAGATACGCAGCACGTCATCGCAAAACAGCCTCAAATCACCTGAAAGTCTAAACCTACCAGTCGATACATTATACTTTGCACCATTGAAGTTGAATGTCCCAGGAATGCCATAGGTCTGCCCTGCCGCAGAGATTCCACTTAGCATGCCGCCGATGTCAAGAACCTCGAAAGCGTCGTTCCGGACTTGGGTTGTTCGTTAAAAGAAACGGACGATGCACTAGGAAAGTAGAAATACGCACTCTGAGTGAAACCCTGAGCTTGAAATTCACCATAGAGCAGTGTGTTAAACGCATTCCCAGTAATGTCAAGTTCGGATCCTCGCATGGTAATTGGCAGTGAAAAGTAGACAGGTGTTAGGAGAGTTGTCCACCTATATCAGCATTTGAATTAGACAACACTGCAATACTACGATGCTCTTCACGAGTTACCCAGCTGTCAAGAGTCTCAGCACCACAAAGAGGAACAGCGTCAGGGAGGTCAGTCGTAAGTGCTTAGGCCTCAATATATACGAGCCTTTTGACAATGCGACGCCGGCTGTTAGCTCAACGAGAGAGATGGGCCGCGACATGCGATGTCTCAATGCGTCCTTCACTGAAGCCGTGAAAAGACTAAGGAAATGTTCATCTCCATGTGAGTGGTATGCTAGAGATAGTACAAGGATATACATACATAGCAGTAGTCACTGAAAGCACGGTTGCTATCAAAGTGACTACCATTGTCAACTCTTGGGGGTGATTCTTCCATAAGTTGGCGACTCGATCAGATGGATAGAGGTAGTCGTAATAGAGAACTGCGCCAAGAAATCCATAGCCAAATGTTAGGATGATAACCTGGACACCGACGATAACGGTGTGTCGTAGAAAGTGCGCGGACACACAAGACATGGTAGAAGCGCGCAGAATCGATGCTGGTAGATAATCATATAAGTATGATTTATTTTGACGCCTTTACCTTTGTGGCTTGATTGAATTATGTAGCGGTATCTCGTAACAACACCATGATGCAGGCGCAGGACAGCTGTTTGCAGGCCAATTGTGAATAGGACGGCGTGAGTCCGATCAAATACCACAAGTTTCTGGCCTGCAGTATGTAATTGTGGTGGGAATGCGATTTCAGTATTGCCATGGAGTGGAACGTTGAAAATTCATAGTTTGATGTTTTCTTTTGGGGGACTAGTAGCCTTCTGCAAACGGCAATATCTAATACCACGAGGTGCAAGTACATAATAATGCCTATTCGCTCCTTCCGCTCCAAGGACTCCTGTACCAGCCCGCTTCAGCGGCCAAGTACATGTAAAGCTGGTATTACAATAGCCACACACCCACGCACATAATTTCTAAAGTCATCTCACTCATCGAACAGCGCGTCTTTAAAATGGCCGGCGGGACTCAACAGCGGACTGAAGGGGGGTACACCTCAGCATCAGGGCATTCGCGTATTCAGAGATGCGACTGGGACACCGGGGGTCCCACAGACTAGATTGTATTGTCATACATAGAGTATTCCTCTGCAAAGGACAGAAATTGGAATTAAAAAGAAAAAAAAACGCCTATTCGGAGTGATGCGTGACTGATCCCCGATACCCCGTGCATAGAAATACTATGCCAAATCTGTAATCTTTTCTGATGCGGCAGTCAGATCTTCAGCGCTCAGCGCTGCAGCATGCAGCTGACTGCTTCTTCATGTGACTATGATTAATATTTGTCTTCCATTTCGTTCGTTCGTCACTGACGGCACTGGGATGTTACCAATGCACAGCTGTCTTGTTGCTGATACGTTTGTGTTTCTGCTTGATGTCACACCATCAACATGGCTGATTGCGCTTCAAGGTTCGAGGTTTGTCGACATCCACGACTGGTCTTCTCTTTCATCTGCAGCTAATTGATGGCTGCCCGTATCTTATTAAAAATTCACATAGCAAATTCAAATTCTATATCAATGTATCGACTAGCGCGGCCGAGCGCCGTTACGATATACAGTCGCTTCTAGCGGGCGCTACCGCCAACATTGCGGCGGTACAGTAGCGTAATGATATGCAGCATTATAATATTATTACGAGCACATACCCGTTGTGCCTTCGGCACTCCTTTTTGGCTCCCTGACCTCAGGCTGCATGCTAACACTCAGACGACCCGTGTGAAATCACGCGACTAACCGAAAAAACGTGGCTTTAGCGAAATAAGCGACAACCACGCGAGCAAGCGACAACTTTCACACACGTACTCCCGTATATTTATAGACTTTATTGTATAGATTAAATAATAAGCACATTAGCACATTTATTATTCATGCGGTGTACGTGTTTTCATAAGTCACTCTGAGACCGTGAGGACAAACTCATCATGTCAAAGCCCAACTTGGGGAGAGGAGAAGGGAAAGAAGAAGTAAAAATCAAGATGCAGGGGAAATCACTGACAAGGATTGATAGGAAGGGGTAATGAAGGAGGGGATCTTGGCGTGGACATACCACCCAGTCTTGATGCGTGGTTTCCACAAAAGAAATCGACCAGAAGCAACGGCATAGACTTAGCTTAGGCTGCAGGTACTGGCAGGAAGGAGCAGGAGTGATGATGGCGACGTTCAGATGCACTAGGGTTGAAAAAATGAGTGACTGGGGATACTGTGCGCAAAGGCCATGACAAGTGGGAAAACGAAGATAGGCTAATGAAGACGATGGAAAAAGCTTCGTACTTTCTCCAGCACATTTTGTAAGATCCAACCTTTACTAAATAACATCAGTCGAGTGGTAACATGGTTTTTGAAAGATAGAGAACTGATTTGTTCCCGAATGGTAACAATTAACTACACTAGCGTGCAATAAAGGTTCATGTGAGAATATCGATGTCTGTTCATCGTGGCAATACACAGGTGGCTAACCCAACGAAGTACAAACAAATTGAGTGGCGAAAGAAACGACGAGATAACAGATGAAGGCTATGTGATGTGCTAGCAGAACTTCATGTCTGTGGTAGGTGGAAAAACGGACGAAAAGAAAAAACGGCACTAAAGTTCAGCGGTGGCAGGATATGCTACTTTCAACAGCTTCGTCGCACCACCATCACCCGACTCGTCCAGCCGTACGTTCACGCCCTCGTTCTTGATAATCCCATCTCTATCGAAAGCTCCGAGTCCTGACTCTAGGTCCCCCGCAGCAGATGCCATAATGAGATGAAGGGTGTTTGACGCATTAAATGTGATCTTGCGGTGACCGTTCGCTTTCCGAGCCTGCAAGTGACTATACACAACACAGATGAATGTGAGGATGGTGGTGATGGTGATAGGAATGATGGCGAGAAGATATGTTGCCGACCGCCAAGTCCAACCTATCGTCGATATGTACATTGTCCCATCGACTGTGGACTGAAGGTCGACCGGAATGGTATTATCAGGGAAGCTACCCACAGCCATAAAACCAGAACGAAGGAACTGCCAGGCGATGCTAAGTCAATTCGAATTGAACTCAAGGGATCAGGACCCTCACTGTCGCAGAAAACTCAACAACCCCACGCCAATAATCCTCCTAAGAAAGGCATGACTTAAGGTGGACAAAGACCTTCCAACATGAAACTCACCAGTTCTGTGTAAACCTGGGCCTGATCTCCAGGACCATCGCCTATGGTTGTGTTAGTCGTTGAGGAATAGATGGAGTATAGAGTATCTCCAATCGTGCTGCTCATAAGCCCCTGCGAGCTAATC
>MU173054.1:22646-68698 GCA_016695475.1 Suillus decipiens | reverse complement strand
CTTGGGGGTGATTCTTCCATAAGTTGGCGACTCGATCAGATGGATAGAGGTAGTCATAATAGAGAACTGCGCCAAGAAATCCATAAGCAAATGCCAGGATAAGAAGCTGGAAACCGATGATGGCAGCATGGCGTAGAAAGTGAACAGGCATACAAGACATACTAGTGCCAAGAAGGGTGGGTGGTGCAAAATTGATCCTGGTACTCAGCCTGTAGGTATAAATATGATCTATTTGACGGAGTGCTAACCTTCAGAATTGCACCGTGAAATAAGTTCGTGGCTTCCCAAGCGGCTTCCTAAACTTACCTTGATCGAACAACCATCGGAACTCAGTGAAAGCATTGTAGCGGTATCTGGTAAGAACACGCATCATAGGTGCGCAGGACGCAAGCAATGATTAGTAATTACAGTCGTTTGCCGCAATGTCAATCGTCAAAAACAAAGCATGACCTCAGAGGTGTGTACTACTAGGACAATAGAGTATTTTTGCATAACACAAAAAAAGCTTCATATCTTTTTCCCGCACAGTTTGTGGGGTCCAACCTTTACTAAATAACGTCGGTCGAGGGAGCCACCAGGTAATCATGCGGTTTGACTCTTTCTTTTTGGGGACTAGGCTAGGTAGCGTTCTGCAAAGGGCAGTCAGACACAAATTCCATCAGAACCTAGTATGTAACCAGGTTTTTTATAAGTTTCAACGTGGGCCGCCGACCAGTAAATGTGACTTCGCTCGAAAGCGCTCATAAGATGCACATGCGCATATCCTTTTTAGTTAGCACAGGTTCAAGCGTTCGTAACGTCTGTGTTTGGTTATGTTGGACCCTGATGTATCATGCACCACGAATATTTCTAACATATCTATAAAGCATCAGACATACTAGCAGTACCAATAGATCTACCTCGTTCAACTAAATCGTTCTTTGAAAAACAAGGCATCATACACTGCAGGATGCGTGCGCTACTGAAGTTGTAAGTGTCCGTAATGCGCGTAAGTTAAGCGTTCATTTCAGTGGTTTTGCTGATGCTGTGGTTAACATGCCACAGCTGTCAGTAATCTAACGCCGTTACGCCATGCGCACTTGGAACCAGGTAGTAAGTGATGCATTCTAGCTGCTCTTTTGGTCGGAATTGCGTATCCACTGGAACATGTCTTGCAGTCAGGCTGAACAGGTAACAAATTCAGTTACTGATGATGACTATGTTTTTACCCAGATCGACCATTCGGTCCTTCAAGTCCCTCCTCTTCTCCACCTTATGGACAACGCAGGGGTAGTATCAAAGTTTGTGTTGGTCACCGGCAATACTTAAGAGACCCCTAGGTGGCCAGTACCCCGTTTAGGATTATGAGACGAATGGAAGGGAGCGGGAGCGCTAGAAAACAAAAGGTATGATCTCAGTTTCTCTTCAAGAACTCTATCAACATATGCGCTACCTAGAAAACAAAAGGTACGCTACGGCTTTTGGTCAGTTAAGGCTGACGTACATGAGCTATGTACTTATGTCTCAGTTTCTCTTCGAGAACTGAGATGTTCGCGTCATCGGGCGCTCGACTTTATACCAGGTAAGTAAAAAATAAAAAATTTAAACATAACTATATTGACGTATGTCTCAGAATCTCGGCAGACGTCATACGCGCTTCCGATTCCCTTCTGGCTTTGCGCTCGAACCACGTTCATCGGCTTCTCCCCCTCGTGCCTCGCTTCTCGGGTTCTTCGGCGCTTCCCTTCTTCATTGTCACCGGTTCATCGGATTCCAACACCCCGCACGGTGCTGCTCTCAAGAAGGACTATGGGAGTTCATCTAACCCCATAAGTGTATTTTCAACTGAGACCGAACACCTCCAAGACGGCAATGCTGCCCCTTGTCTTCACGAGCGAGATCATCAAAATGACGGCTGGGATATCCGCACTTACCGAAGTCTATTGGTACAGGGGTATGCGATATGTAATGATACTTTTGTTGTCAGGGACCTATTTGTACAGGTGTGCCGTTCATCGCTATTGGTGTTCGCAGATCGCTGAAGTCGGAGAAGCGACGCTTCTAACTGGTCTACAAGGTCTGGAAGCATGACAATAATACAATGGTCTCTGATTGTTTTTGCTCTATGCTGGCAACAAGCCTGAACCTAAGACACGGTCACTGGCCCAATGCAAGGCTTTCCGGCCTCATTTTGTATCCCATTGTTGACCTTCCTACAGCCTTATGGACCTCAGGATCTCAAGGACGAATTTCGTCTTCTCATCGACGCAAATATTCCCAACAAAAATTTCCTCATTGTCCCAAACCTGGCTGGCGTGTGGAGCTCATCAAATATCTGGCAAACCGGGTTCGCTACAGACTTGAGTGTTGAAAGGTGAACTATATATTCTTTATCATTATCTTCCGGCTCATAACCCTGAAGGTAGCCCCTGACAATTGTTACGCTCTGTTAAGCATGGTGTTGAAAGGCAAACAATAGATTGTTTATCATCATTATCTTCCGGCTCACAACCCTGAAGGTAGCCCAGTGACAATCATTATGCTCCGCTCGGTATAGGAACTGCGCACTCTGGCCAAGACATATTCCCGTCCTTGACACGTCAACCTGAAGAGGAAGTCAATGAGTTCCCCGGTGTCCCCGCCTATGCGCCATCTGTTGGAAAGCCATTCATCATGACAGAAACTAACACGGTATCTTGCGGAGGTTAAGCGACAACTTTTGTGGGGAATTGACTCTTGTTCTAGAACTACCATGATTTCTGCGTGTTCGTTTTACGGTCTTGTCGGTATCTAGAATACCACTCCTTACGCATTGGAGCCGAAAAAGAATCTTTGGAAGATGGATGGGTTTATACCGGTCTCCGTTGATTTAGAAGACAGCATTGGAGATATTACTGTCCCTGGCCTCACTGTTGTCAGCAGAAACGCTCACACGACGTTATGTATTTGATGCTATTTGCGATGACATTTGGTCTTGACGAAACTGCATGTTCTCTCGAGGCCACAGGCGATGAAATGAAGTTTATGGGCCTGATCAACATCCCTCCTTCTGTCGCCCCTCGCATGAACAGGATTGATTGGACATCCTACATACTCAACTTGTCATCCTTGCTTCATCTCATGTCGAAACACGATGCCAAGGATCTGGCTGCTACCCTGAGACATACTTAGAATCCCCAACTCCCATAGATAGCCGCTATTATTTTCGCTCAATATGAGAGCTGCGGGACCACATTGTATGGGCTTGAGGCACGAACATTTTGTTCATTTGACGTATTTCGACAATGCCGGGGGGTCGTCAAAGCCGGAGATGTCTCAAGTGCCCTACATGACAGACAGGAGTACGAATGTATACGAGTAAGAAAAGACAATCACTATAGCGCGATAAAAGCTTCTTGGACCCCAACCAAGTGGCACCCCGAGAAGGACCCCGAAAAACCGCCGTCAACCTCGCGCCCAACAGCGCCAAGGACGCCAAACGGCGGCCCAGCGCCAAGCAAGAACGACACTCAACCCCCCCGCCAGTCATGGCCCCATCCAACGCCTCAAACCCACCGAGCTCATCTCAATCAACGAGGATGAATGTACGCAAAACAACAGCAAACAAGCCACTTCTGTCCACCAGCAAGTCCAATGATGACCACGCGTTGGGAACGGGTATCAGAACGGACGTCAATTCAATCAACACAGCAAGGAAAATACTATCCACCCATGGCCTGGTACTACCAACAGCAGGCAACATGCTACAGCCAATAGCAACAGCCTTGTTTGAATTTAGCATCACCGCCAACCTTGGAGCAACTCACACAGATATCCTATGAGCGATGGCCTTTGTTTTGATAGAAGTCGACTGCGAGATAGATGTAACAAACGTAGTGAAGAAGGTTCAGGCCCTAATGGGAGGACCAGTAGCCACGCTGGACAAGAAAGTAGATGAGCTGGAGAAAATGATAGACAAACATAGAACAACACTTGAGCACACAACATCAGAGGTAAGCAAACATTTAAACTCAACTGCACTGAAACTTTCACAGATAACTGAGTGCGTCACCACATCTGATCACAACAACACAATGAATGCAGAAATGACAGCCCATGGAAACACAAGAACATATGCAACGGTGACAAAAAATGGAACACAGACCCCCACAGCCAAGATAATGGCCTGCAATGAAGCACAGGCATGCCAGATCCTAATAGAAAGGCGATCACTGAACTTCACCAACACTCTGAGGGACCTCACAGAGAACCAGTTAGTTGCAAAGGTGAATCTAGCAATGGAGGCAGTGATGAACGAGGCAAAGGACGTACCGCAAAACATCAAGTTCATATCAGCAAGATGACTCCCATATGGGGGAGTTCTCTATGAACTTGACACAGCAGAGTCCACCTCATGGTTCAATAACCCGGCAAACCAAAGCAAGTTCCTTGAGGGCTTTGGCATTGAAGTGGTAATCTGAGAACACGCTCACCATGTATTAGTAGAGAACATACCAACGAGTTTCATACCAGAACAACCAGCAGTGCTGGCCGACATCGAAAAGAAGGTGGGGTTGCAACCCAAAGTGATTATGAAAGCGACATACATCAAGCTGATCAACAGATGCAAACCAGATCAACGCACAGCCCACATCATTCTCACTTTCAACACAAAGGAAAGTGCCAACCAAGCCATCAAATTCAGACTCACAGTTGCAGGTAAAAAAGTATATGCAAGAAAACTAATAACAGAACCTTCTAGATGCCTCAAATGCCATTCATTTGAAGGTTCACACATGGCCAAGGACTGCCCAGAGAATGTCAACACCTGCAGCACTTGCAGTGGACTACACTGAACCTCCGAATGCACAATAAAAGACCAAAACCAATTTTTTTGTGCAAACTGCAATGTCCAAGGTCACACCGCTTGGAGCAGAGAATGCCTGACCTTCAATAAGAAATGGAATGATCATAAAAACTGTAATGCAGAAGCTAACTACCAATTCTATCTCACAGATGACCCACTCACCTGGGAAAGAACTCCAAACCCGGACACTGACTGGTATGATCAGGAGGCAACAAGGATGAAGCCACAGCACCCTCAACAGGAACAACCAACCCAAAGATACCTGCCACCCAGAGAATGGGAAGGTGAATGGCACACAGTCAAAAGACAGAGCAAACCCCACAACACCAACTGCCAAAACCCCAACACCATACCCCTGGGAGGCCAAACTCGCATTATGGACATTTGGAACCAACAACCACAGTCTCAATGAACAAAGACCCAGCAAACACCTGAAGACCAAACCAACAACAAGAACCCAAAGGATGACAACACCCAGCCAACATCACCAGCAGGAACACTGACCCCGATCAGAGAGTACAACCCAGGCAGATGGAGCGACAACCAAGACTTTGACTAAATGCCAGAAAAATGGACCACTTCCTGATCATCACAACCATAGATCTCCAACCTGAATGCATAGACTCAACTCCAAAGCCCAACTATCGTGACGTTGACTGGGATGAATTCAGAGAATACCTAGGCGACAAGCTAAGTACCATCCCTCAGCCAATGGAACTCACAACCCACGCACAGTTTGAACAGGCCTTAACAGCACTCACAACAAGCATAGCCGAAATGGTAGATACCAAAGTTCTGAAGTCCAACCCCTCACCCTATGCCAAAAGATGGTGGTCGAAAGAGCTCAAAACAGAATGGAAAGTGGTACACAGACTGGGAAGGGAAGCAAGGAAACACCAAGTGAGACAAAACAACCCGATCCATGAGGAGTATAGAAAGGCATGCAACAAATTTGCGGAAAGTATAAAAAAATCAAAGCTAAGTCATTGGAACGACTGGATGGAGAATTTGACACCGGCAGGTATCTGGAACTTCCACAGATACAGTGTGAGTGACCTGTCAGACCAGATTCACACCAGAATAAAAATGTTACAAGACCCAAGGGCCAACAATCAGAATGAGACAATGCAGGACAACACCCGCAAAAGTGAACTGCTATACAAAGTCTTCTTCAGGCCCCCAATCGACAATGACCATGTCAATCCAGAATTCAAATACATGCCCCCAATCTGTGATTTCAAGCCAATCACTGACCAACAGATCCACAGGGCAATAGCAAAACTAGCACCCCTCAAAGCACCAGGTCCAAACAGAATACAGAACATCGTCTTCACCTGCTGCGCTGACCTACTTGTCCCCTTCCTAGCACCCATCTTCCATGCAATGTTTTCGCTTGAAACCTACCCAAAAGACTGGAAATGCTCATCAACAATTGTTCTAAGGAAGCCAGGGAGACCTGATTATAGCATACCAAAAGCATACAGACCAATCATGCTACTGGACACAATGGCTAAGATCTTATCATCTTGCGTAGCAGACAATCTCACATATATTGCAGAACAACACAGATTACTCCCAGCAACACACTTTGGGGGCCGCCCTGGTAGATCAACTGTAGACTCACTCCATTTGCTAACAAAATTTGTCACAGATGCCTGGGCCTTGAAAGAGGACCATGTTTCCCTTCTCTTCCTCAACATGAAAGCTGCCTTCCCAAGTGTCGTCTCCAACAGACTCCTCCACATCATGCGCAAAAAAGGACTACCAGTGCAATATGTTGAATGGTACAGAAGAAGACTGGAAAACCAAAACACTCATCTACATTTTGACAACTACCAATCCAAACTCTTCAAAGTACCAGATGGCCTCGATCAAGGATGCCCACTATCTCCAATCACCTTCATATTCTACAACTCAGACATACTACAAGTCGCCGACCCAAGAAAGGGGGAGCTAAGCCTTGGCTTCCTTGATGACATAGCTCTAGCAGCAAGAGCCCAGTGTGCCAGTCAAACTCACTATAGGCTTGTATGACCCTATTTCATATAGGTATCAAGCCCGAAGTATTTTCCTATCATTACCCATACCCCTCAGCCTCTCCATCCCTTACCCAGCTCATTTTACCTGTGTTACCCCTATCTCCGGCTCTGTTCCGAGCTCCAGCAGCCTCACTGCAGGTTAGCGGCCACCCTATGGCGACTTTCCCGCACTGCGCGCCGCTCCCGTGACTTGCCGAGACCCATTAGGCAACCGAAAGGCTCAAGAATTCTGTTCTGTCCTATGTCCACCTAGCCGTGCCGGTATGTAAATTTCCTTGCCTTATGTTTGTAACATGTAGTACACCCTTATTACACGTCTACTGCATGGTTTTCCTATCCCTTCCATCTCCGTAGCTATTACTTAGGTATATAAGTTCCTACCTACCGAAACTAATACTTCACTACCCTTCTACTGTATACTCAGTAGGAGAAGTCACTATTACCTTTCGGTATAGTTTTCAATCATTATACTAAATACAATCCTTATCTCGCTGCATGCAATACCTTCACTATACTGCTATACCGCTTCACCGCTGCTTAGTAATATTTTCCCCCATCTCGGCAACTTCAGCAACTTTCTTGCTATCATCAGCCTCTATCATGCTATATTAGGCAACTCAGACTATATCCAACTAGCCTCCCCCTTGGGTCAAACGTTCTTGCACAGCAAGTATAGCAGCTAGGCAAGCTTTCGACATATACTAGCTTAGGTGGTAGTCTGCTATCAGCCTAGCTAGATTGTAGTCTTTACACTGGTGTGACAGTCTAGCTGGCACTAGCCTTGCATGAGTCCATTTCCATTATTTGTCTAGCCCCTACACCAAATAGCACGACCACCCCTAACCCTAGCGCCATTGATATATGTAGTTACCGAGGTTACCGCGCCCTTGCCAGACTACTGTACCGTGGTACCAAGACACATTTCCACGAGCCAATGCCCACCGAATGCCCATGCCATGACCAGCTAGTTCCATTTGGTGCATAGTACATTCCCATTTACTGCTGCTGATCCCATGGCAAGCCTTATTACATGTAGAACACGTGCCGCAGCACATGCAGCACTATTACATATTGCTAGGGCTAAGTCTTGTATGCTCGCTACTACTCTTGCCTATCGATTCCGCGTACTTATGATGTATGATAAAAAAGACTGATGACTGCTCCTCCATTTGATACTCCCCTTCTACCGTACAGCGGTAGGAATAGTCACTTACAATCATTTTATATCATATCATTCATTAGATGGGATTCCCGTACCGCTACCGCTATTGCTATATGCAAATATATTTTCTTTGAAATATCTTTGAAGAATCCTTTTACGTTCCTCACTCCGAACGCTTCCCTTACCACTACCTTCGCTAAACACTGGTATCATCGGTTTCATCGCTATCACACTATCACTATTCGCTGACCCCCAGTATACTGCGCTATCACAGATAATGGCATACGCTTTCACCACACTTGTCATTAACGGCCCTCACAGCATCATTGGCATCACCAGTACTATTGGTATCTACCTTTTGCATGGCGCTTAGCATCAGCATCCACAGAAAACACAGTGCTATCAGTGGCAATGCTACCGTTAGCCTCAGGAACACTTTATAGGAGTATCACACATCTTATAACAGCACTTGACGAAGTATATTCACCTGTAGCCCCTCGGGTTGAATGTTCTTGCACTGCAAGTATAGCAGCTAGGCAAGCACTCGACATATACTAGTCTAGGCGGTAGTTCACTATCAGCCTAGCTAGATTGTAGTCTTTACACCAGACATATGAAGAAGCAAACGCCAAACTCAAAACAGTGATGGAAAAAGAAGGAGGAGCACTGGAGTGGAGCGAGCAAAGTCACGCTGAGTTCGAACTTGAGAAAACTGCTCTCATATGTTTATCCAGGAAACATGTACCTAGCACCAAAGATTCAAGAAAAACAACACCAGAACCATGCCCTGTGATAACCATCTGCAATCATACAATCCAGCCTTCCAGATTGCACAAGTTCCTAGGGATGATAGTAGATAAAAACCTTAACTACAAAGAGCATGTGGCATACGCACTAGCAAAAGGAACCAAATATGCACTGGCATGCACAAGAGCAATCCGTCCAACTAGAGGAATGCATGGAAGACTGGTCAAACGACTGTATGAAGGGGTGATCATCCCAAAAATGTTATACACAGCAGATGTATGGTGTTTGGACCTTGTGGCAAAGGGTAGGAGCAGGCAAAGGGAAGGCAAAGGCACCAGAGGATATGCAAAACAAATGGAGAAAGTCCAGAGAATGGCCATGCTACTAATCAATGGAGGACTAAGATCATCTCCCACTGATATGCTAGATGCGCATGCTAACATACTCCCATTCCAACAGATGCTCCATAAAATCTGCCTAAGAGCAACACTCCGAATGGCAACACTGCCCCATGTCCACCCACTAGCAAAAGGAATCAGTGAGGCATACACTTACACAGCAAAGAGAGAGTTCAAGGGGAGAAAACGATATCCATCACCCATTCACAAGCTGATGTATGAATACCAGATCAACCCCAACACGACAGAAAAAATCTAGCCAGTCAGACACTATCCAAAATGGAACCCAGATGTAACCACACACATCAAGGACAAATTGGAGAGAGTAGTCGACAAGGACGCAATAGCCAACAAAGAGATTCATGCATATTCAGACGGATTCCTCATAGACGGAGGAGTGGGAGCAGCAGCAGTGATAATGCGCAATGGGGAGGTGATAAGAAGCTTGAGATTCTATCTGGGGAAGGACACGGAGCACATGGTGTACGAAGGGGAACTAGTGGGAATGATATTAGCAGTGCAGCTGATCAAGAGCGAGGGAGGAGACAGGGGAGGAACGATGTCACTGGGCCTAGACAATCAAGCTGTGATTCGCGCAATGGCAGCCTTCAACTCCCAACCGGGGCACTATCTCATGGACATTTTCCACAACAACCTACATCAGATCATCCCCAGCAACGATGAAAGGAAACTCACCGTCAGATGGACACCAGGGCACAAGGGCATACCAGGAAACGAGGCAGCAGACGGTGAAGTGAAAAGAGCAGCAAGAGGAGAAATGTCAAACAGCCAATCACTCCCAAGATCATTGACGATGAACCAGGGAGAAATCAGAAAGCTACCTCAGAGCAAATCAGCGATCAAGCAACTGCTCAACAGCAAAATAAAAGAGGAAGCCATCAAGATCACACAGAACTCCCAGAGATTCAATGGACTCCACACCATAGACCACTCTGCTCCCTCCAACAAATTTGCAGTGAAGATCGCACCACTTCCAAGAAGACAAAGCTTGTTACTCTTCCAACTCCACACAGGCCACATTGCGCTCAACAAACACCTGCACTGCATATCTAAAATACCATCAGCGACATGCAAACAGTGCAATGCTCATGAAGAATCGGTTCACCACTTTCTACTCAAGTGCCCAGCCTTCAGCAGACAACGTAATGCACTGAGAATGGAAGTCAGCCCAAGAAGATGCAAAATCAAATTCCTATTAAACGAGTACAAAGGAATGAGGGCAACCCTGAAGTTCATAGCCCGCACAAAACGATTCGAACGCATCTTCGGAGACGTGACACCACCCAAGGAAAAAGAGTAGAGAGCAGAGAGCTTCACACCGGAAGGCAGCCCAGTGACACCCCCCCAAAATCCCAACCAATACACCAAGTGCCCTCAGAAGGCACTGCCATTCTCGCTAACGCCTGAACCATTGTCAAAGACGTGATACATAGATAGAAGAAGCGCTATACGATACCAGTACATAGCAGCAGGTTATGTCCAACATAGGGCTCCGCCCCAACGGACAATAAACAAGGAATTAAATAAAATAAAAAAACTATAGCGCGATGGTACCTAAAATCATACCAACATCATTTCTTAACTTCCACAAACTTCTTCACATTGTTGTCCGTCTCCTGTAGCCGTACCTCTACACCCTCATTCTTGATAATCCCATATTTGCCAAAATCTTCGAGTGTCAGATCCCCGGCAGCGGATGCCATAACGAGGTGAAGGGTGCTTGACGCATCGAAAGTGGTCCTGCTGCCACCATTCCCTGGCTGAGCATGCAAGTAACTATACAAAACACAGGCGAATGTGAGGATGGTGATGATGGTGATAGGAATGATAGCAAGAAGATATGTCCCCGATCGCCAAGTCCAACCTATCGTCGATATGTACATTGTCCCATTGACTGGGGACTGGAGATCGACCGGAATGGTATTATCAGGGAAACCACCCACAACCATGAACCCGGAGCGAAGGAACTGCCAAGCGATGTTAAGTCAACTCAGATTAGACATACGGGATCAGAACCCTCACTGTCGCAGAAAACTCGACAACCCCACGGCAATAGTCCTCCTAAGAAAAGCATGACTTAAGGCGGTCAAGACCTTGCAACGTGAAACTCACCAGCTCGTCGTAAACCTGTAACTGACTCCCAAGATTGTCGCCTATAGTTGCATTAGTCGTCGAGGAATAGATGGAGTACAGAGTATCTCCGATCGTGCTGCTCATAAGCCCTTGCGAGCTGATTGACTGAAACTTGGCAACTCCAGCAATGAATGACAGTAGCTGAACATTCTCTGACCGGAAAGGGGTGTATGAAATGACCTCGGAGGAAATTATGTCACTGGAATAATTGGCACGAACTGTGGTCAACAGCGGGGTCACTTCGCACACACTTGGGCCAAGGAAACTACACTTGGAAAATCCTTGTAAAAGAATTGCTGTAGGGACAGAATTCGTCAATGATCACAAACCCATATTTCAACGGTTCACTGAAGTTTGTATAAGTTTGACCCAGATTCATAGGCCCCGGGCACACGACCGAAGGAAGAAAGCCACTTGACTGACTTGCATTTCCACTTGCATCCGCCATAATCACAAATGCCTGCGTCATAGACGTATCTAAGAGTTGTCAGTAAATTCGAGGTAAGATGTATACGGTCGGAACTCACTGGCACCACAGGTTCCAACTACATTCCGCAAGCGAAGACCAGCAATGGTGTTGTCACCAGCTGTTGCGTTGGAGTAGACAAGTGTGGAGTTCGGGTTCCAAATATATTGAGTGTCACTCGAGTCAATGAGCTGGCAGCTGACATTGGCTGTTAACCCTTGCTGCAACATCGAATAGTTCCTGCTGAAGCCTTGAGGAATAGGCCTGCTGTTACGTTTTCCCAGTATCTCTCCTGTGTTGACTGTGACATTTCCATCAGAAAACCCAAGACGAGTACAGCTGGGACCCGGAACTCCGTTTGAGCCAGAATATTCCTCGATGGTGGGCACAATCCCCCCTAGGTACATACCACGTCATCGCAAAACAGCCTTAAATGACCCGAGAATCTGAACCTACCCGTCGATACATTATATTTTGCACCATTGAAATTAAATGTCCCAGGAAGACCATAGGTCTGTCCAGCCGCAGAGATTCCACTTAGCATTCCGCCGATGTCGAGAACCTCAAAAGCATCGTTCCGGACTTGGGTTGTTCATTTTAGAAGAAACGGACGAGGCACTCGGAAAGGAGATATACGCACAGTAAGTGAGACCCTGAGCTTGAAATTCTTGGAGGAGCAATGTGTTAAACACATTCCCAGTCATGTCAAGTTCGGATCCTTGCATCTGAATTGGCAGTGGGAAGTAGGTTGGCGTTAGGAGAGTTGTCCACCTATATCCGCACCTAAATTAGACAACACAACAATAGTACGATGCTCTTAACGAGTTACCCAGCTGTCAAGAGTCTCAGCACACCAAAGACGAACAGCGTCAGGGTCGTCGGTCCGAAATACTCAGGTCTCAGTATGTATGAGCCTTTCGACAAAGCGACACCGGCACTTAGGTTAACGAGAGAGATGGACCGCGATATCCGATGTCTCAATGCATCTTTCATTGAAAGCGTGAAGAGACTAGGGACATGTTCATATCTCCATGTGAGTGGTATGTTGAAGAGAGTAAAAGGATATACAGACATAGAAGCTGTCACTGAAAGCATAGTTGCTATCAATGTAATTACCATCGTCAACTCTTCGGGGTGGTTTTTCCATAAGTTACTGACTCTTTCGGATGGATAGAGGTAGCCATAATAGAGAACTGCGCCAAGAAATCCATAGCCAAACGCCAGAAAAATGACCTGGACACTGATAATAGCGGTATGGCGCAGGAAGTGGGCGGACATGGTAGAAACAGGGCGGGTGATGCGGAATCAATCCTGGTATTCAGATACGTATAAATATGATCTATTTGACGGAGTGCTAACCTTCAAAAAATTATAATTGCATCGCGAGATGAAGGTCGTGACTCCCTTGGTTGAATTATTAGCGGAATCTCGTAACAACACCATAATGGGTGCGCGCGCGACGCAAGCAATAATTACAGCAGTTTGCACGGCCAATGGCCAAACATAAAATACGACGGCATGAGTCTGACCAGACAAGGGTATACGGTAATGGTAGGGATGCGTTTGATGGTGATAAAGAGTTGGAGCTGAAAATTTATGGTTTGTTTGACTCATGATGTTTTCTTCCATAGGGACTACAGTGTACGAAGCACTTTTCCGACCTCTCGGAATAGCCCGAACTCAAAAATGTATCTAGTCCTCGAAAATTGACTGCTGTGTACCGTAGAGTAGTGCAAATGCAGTCTTTTGACTTGTAGATTAAGGCTACCTCACTTGAATATTGAAAATTGAAGGGTTGAAAATTTTCCGACAAAATTTGAAACATGTTGCAAGAAATGTCATTTATAGGTAACTGGGCAGGTATACAAGCAAGCAGATAGTAAATGTGATCTACAGAAGCCCTCTGCTTGCAGTTTTGGCGTCCAGTGTGGCCAAAATCTCTGTTGCGAGCCCAACACGATGGTGGGAATGGTACTTCTTAACTGCAAAGGCTGCTTGTTGAGCATCGAGTCCTTTCCTGTTCGAACTTCAGTGCTGCCACATGATCACTCGAAAGCAATGATAAACATACTGGTAGGCATCCATATAACACCAAGCTTTGCGGAAAAAACGGCGAATAGTCAAAACATCACACATGTCAAGACATTGCGGAACCAGTTTTTGCTGTCGAAAATCTGCCGTCAGTGACATTTCGATAGCCTGTACATGTGCCGCGGCGCGGGAATATCAATGAATCAAAATCACAACAGAAAACTGAGAAAAAACTGACGGTACTTGGCATATCCCCAAAGCATCTCAATGGGGTTCAGTTCACAATGGAACTTCAGAAGAAAAAGGCAAACGTGCCCGTGGCTCTCGATGTAATGCTGGATAAGTGGCTTTTCGTTGACAAAATCATCTTGAAGTGAGAGTACACAGTACATGCAGCACCAATCATTGTCTTCCGAGTCTGTTTCTGGGTCATCCTCTGCCTGCAGCTCACCTGTTTCAGGTGCTTCTTGTCCGAGTGCCTCCGCTAATGCAAGTCTCCGTTCTGCATCCCTTTTTGCCTGAGACTTCTGACAACACTGACACTTCCCAACCACCTTCCTGTTGTGCCATTCCATCAGCACATCCCAAACTGATTGCCATTCTTGAAGAACAACTTTCATTCCTTTTGGTCTCCCAGCCAACTCGGGGTCAGGATATGTTGCCGGGTATACCATTTGCTGGGGCATTCCACATGTGTCAGGTTGTCCAGGTTTTGGAGGTGGATTATTGAGTGGGATGATGGTATCATGTAGATGGCTTTGCTTACCATCACCTTTCACATTCATGTTGTTCACGTTCAATGCATTTGCAGCAAGACCTTCATGAGCAGAAGAGCAGTCGAAAACAAAGACAGCAACCTTGTTTGGGTGCAAGAACTCAAATATGTCGACAGCATGAACCATTTGGGTCTGAAGCTGAGGAAGTGTTACAATCGTTGTACGCCCCTCTATTTCTTTCCCTTGCTTCATCTATGATTACCTCATCATTTCCTTGTATACACTTTCACCCACGGTCACTTGACCATACGTTCATACATGACTCATTCTGATTCGGTCTTATCTCTGACGTCATACGTTCAACACGTTGTATTTCACTGCCTTCCTTCTCTGGATACGTAGTCGTTACATATCTCACAAGCTTGCCCTAAGGTACCTTTGACCTTACATATATAAGCTCAAGTAGATACACTGTATTTCTCCATTCTAATCTTACTGGGTTTTACCTGGATTCTTCCTTTGCTAAGGACCTCCAATCCTTAGTCGTCTAAGATCATATCTAAGCTTAGCACACCTAAGTCTTAGTCTAAAGCGAGCTTACCTTGCCTCGACTCAGCTAGTTCCGTGTAACCCTACTCGGACCTATCTTCATCGTTGTAGAACATATTCGACTCAGCCAGTCTAGCCCTCTTCAGAACTTGACTGTCTTTGTCATTTACCTTGAACCTGCAACTCTTGATACTGCTTATCTGCGGCAGTTGCGTTCTGAACTATCCCAGTTTGTAACAGGAAGATCCCAATTCACATCTGTTACGACTGGGATGGACTTGTTGAACGATGGTTCAAAAGAGAACAGCGGTCGTTAACGTATCAACGCTTTATGTAGAAAAGACTACGACGTTGTCAGACGACGAAGACAGGTTCATGCTAGGTGCAGTACAAAACTGGCTGAGTCGAATATAATCGTGTTCAGACTAAGACTTAGGAGTGCTAAGACTTAGAAGACGACTTCACAATGACGACTAGAGTTGAGAAGCTCTAGCGAAGGATGTTCCAGGTAAAACCCAGTAAGATTCAAGTGAGGAATCTACAAGTACAAGGAGGCCTTTAAATACTAAAGTATGTAGGTAGCTTTAGGGCAGGTCTATGAGTCAACAGAATATGACAGAATGTCGTGGAACATATGAGTCAGAGGAAGGTCGTGGAACATGACATCAGATGGAAGTCCATAGAAGGTTACAGAATGCGAGAGAGAAAGATAGAACGTACAGTCAAGTGACTGTGAGAGAAGTAAGGTGGTCACTTGACCATGAGAGAATACAACCATAAAGGTAAGGTCACTTGACCGTGTAGAAGTACAACCAATAAGGTAATCATGACATAAGCAAGTAAGGGAAAATGAATAGGGGCGTACGATGATTGTAACAACATCATGGTTTTTGCCTGGATAGATAATTTCTCGGTCATCCATGACCTTGAGCTGTTGGTCAGGTGGAAGAGTAGCTTGTTGCATGAGTTGTTCTTCTGACAAAGTGAGTTGACCAGTTGTTTCGCAAATGAAATCAGAAACATGAATTGCACGACCGTTCCCCTTCCTTTTCAAAGGCTGTTCATCACTGCAAAGCCAAGAGTGACGTTGGTATTCATTCGTATGAAAAATTGACTCATCCTGGGTAATGAGGACATGCTCTTGCTCATCAGGAGTGAGGGATGGTGGGATGGGTATGAGAGTTTCATTGTCATATTTTGTCATCAATCTGGTATGAGACTCGTGGTAAGTGACACATATCTGACAGTCAGATAATGTCGACTTACCTCTCATATCCTGCTATCTTCTCAAGGAATATTTTCCGTGCCTCCATGACATCATCGTGTTCATGTCCATCATGGTATACACCTTTTCGGACACTCTTGCAAGTGTATCCAAGTTTCTTCAGCCAGTTTTCTGCAGTATGTTTGCTGATGTGGCTGTTTGGACCAGTTAAGCCAAGTGTGGGTGCAATGACTTCGTTGATGTGACAACACATGGCACTTGGAGTGATGGTTCCCAGCTTCTGCATTGCAAGATACCTCCACACATTATGAACAACTGCCTTGTTATCCAACAATGTGTATTGTCCATGGTGATTACTTTGCTTTGATGGAGGGAGACGGTGATGTTGCAGAAGGTAGAGTTCATTCCTGCGAATTTGATGTGCAAATCTTCCTCCCTCTCGTACTCCAGTGCCCTTCTTTCCCTTACCCATCTGTCGTGCAATTGCAAGACTTGCACTCAAGCATGGAGTTTTACACTTTGGATGATGGTGATACTGCTCTCGCAGTTTGACATATTGTGTCACTGCAGTAAGTTGAGTAATCATCTTCAATGATTTCTTTGTCTGCAGGTTTTTGACCGTCCAAAGGCAGGCATCTGCAATCTTAAATATGTCCATATCCAGTGCAGCTTTGACATCATCATGATCATCCTTCAGCCACTCTTGGGTCCCGGATGCCAGCAGACTCTCGTGATGTATGTCATTCATGTCTTCTGATCCAAATGTCAGATCTGAATTTTCCATTTCCAGTTCATCACCATCACGAATGGCCTTATGTATATGTGGAATGAGCCTAATTAAAGCAGCAAGATTATTTCATCACTTACCTCAAGGTATTCATCTGGATCAAATTCTTCACTCCATGGTATTGATGATGGCAAAGAGCTGAATTTACGACAGTCGGCTCGTTGCTTCTTTGCTTGAGCAGCTTTCTTTGTCACAGGGGGCATGGGGTAATTTACACAGGGTCTGGGGAGATGTACAGGGTCTATGGAGCATGGGGTAAAAAATTTTCCGATGGGAAAATTTGAAACAAAACGGGAAATTTCGAAAAATTGCTTATTTTTGCTTGTTTCCTTATAGAATTTTCATTGCACACAAAAATTCGTACAATTAAGCTCCCTACGGAGACGGCACTTTTGTGCTTCGTACACTGTAGTATTCTGCAAAGGAGCGATATATGTTTGTTGTCCATGTGGGTTCGAGTCCAGAATAGGTCCAATTACGTTTATACTACTACATCAAGTTTGATGCCACAGGTAAACCGAAAATCACGCCGAGTTTTCATCTCATATGCGCATCGCTCGGTTATGCAACCAATGACCACACGTTAAAACTCATGCTCACATACTAGACTAATAGTAGTTAATTCTGATGAGAATTCTGGTCCAACTAAGCAATTCGAGCCCATCTCCTGCATCCTGTCTGTTTTTTGACATCTACTCGTGTTCTAGGCGCTATTGTCTTTGTGCTGTCGATTGAGAATGAGGGCCAGAAAATAATTCACCAAATGTTATTATACATGACGGAGGTAGTATGAGGACACGGCGAGATTTCGGTTCACCGCTGGCAACAAAACAAGTTAACCCGACATACATTAAACATACAGAGTACATAAGTGGACAAGTGCTACACTGTGCCAATGATGACACTATAGACAGCAGAAATTCAGCGAAATATGGTAGGGAGATATGGGTAGTGAGAGGACCGACGTGATAACGAGGGAGCCTTTGACCTCCATGAGGTCGAAAAAAGGATGAAAGATGGCAGCAGTGGAAATTCCAACGACCTGCAGCACCTGAACATGGCATACCTAAAATCATACTACCACTTCCAGGTACTTCTTCACACCATCGTCGCCCGTCTCATTCAGCTGCACCTTCACACCCTCGTTTTTGATAATCCCATCCTGATCGAAATCTTTGAGTGTCAGCCCAAGATTCCCAGCAACGGATGCCATCATAAGATGAAGGGTGTTTGATACATCAAATGTAGTCTTGCAGCCATGATTCTCTTTCCGAGCCTGCAAGTGACTATACAAAACACAGGCGAATGTGAGGATGGTGATGATGGTGATAGGAATGATAGCAAGAAGATATGTCCCCGATCGCCAAGTCCAACCTATCGTCGATATGTACATTGTCCCATTGACTGGGGACTGGAGATCGACCGGGATAGTATCATCAGGGAAGCTACCCACAGCCATAAACCCGGACCGCAGGAACTGCCAAGCAATGTTTAGTCAATTCGAATTGGACCCAAGAGATCAGGGCCCTCACTGTAGCAGAAAACTCAACAACCCCACGCCAATAATCCTCCTAAGAAAGGCATGACTTAAGGTGGTCAAGGTTTTGCAACATGGAACTCACCAGCTCTATGTAAACCTGTGTCTGGTTCCCAAGATCATCGCCTATAGTTGCGTTAGTCGTCGAGGAATAGATGGAGTACAGAGTATCTCCGATCGTGCTGCTCATAAGCCCCTGCGAGCCAATCGATTGAAACTTGGCAACTCCAGCAATAAATGACAGTAGCTGAACATTCTCTGATTGGAAGGGGGCGGACGAAACGACCTCAGAAGCAATCAGGTCATTCGAATAATTGGCGCGGACGGTCGTCAGCTGTGGGGTCACTTCGCACACGCTTGGACCCAGGAACTCATACTTGTAAAATCCTTGTATAAGAATTACTATAGGAACAGAATCGGTTGATGACTACAAGCATGTATCGGTAATGACTTACCGAAGCTTGTATAAGTTTGACCCAGATTCATAGGCCCCGGGCACACGACAGAAGGAAGAAAGCCACTCGACTGGCTCATATTCCCACTTGCGTCCACCATGGTCACAAATGCCTGTGTCATAGACGTATCTAGGAGTTGTCAGTAAATTCGAGGTAAGATATATACGGTCGGAACTCACTGGTACCACAGGTTCCAACTACATTCCACAAGCGAAGGCCAGCGATGGTGTCGTTACCAGCTGTTGCATTGGAGTAGACAACTCCGGAGTTCATGTTCCAAGCGTACTGCGTGTTACTCGAAGCAATGGGCTGGCAGCTGACATTGGCTGTTAACCCTTGCTGCAACATCGAATAGTTCCTGCTGAAGCCTTGAGGAATAGGCACGCTGGTACGTTCTCCCAGTATCTCTCCTGTGTTGACTGTGACGTTTCCACCAGAAAACCCGAGACGAGTACCGTTGGGACCTGGAACTCCGTTCGAGCCAGAATATTCCTCGATGGTGGGCACAATCCCCCCTATGCACACACAGCACGTCATCGCAAAACAGCCTCAGATGATTGGAGAACGTGAACCTACCGGTCGATACATTATATTTTGCGCCATTGAAATTAAATGTCCCAGGAATACCATAGGTCTGTCCTGCCGCAGAAATTCCACTTAGCATGCCGCCAATGTCGAGAACCTCGAAAGCATCGTTCCGGACTTGGGTTGTTCGTTTTAGAAGAAACGGACGAAGCACTGGGAAAGGAGAGATACTCACTGTAAGCGAGACCCTGAGCTTGAAATTCATCAGAGAGCAAGGTCTGAAATGCGGTTCCGGTGATGTCGAGTTCGGATCCTTGCATGATAATTGGCAGTGAGAAATAGATTGGTGTCAGGAGAGTTGTCCACCTATATCCACGCTTGAATTAGACAACACCGCAATGGTACAAAGCTCTCAGTAACGAGTTACCCAGCTGTCAGGAGTCTCAGCACCACGAAGAGGAACAGCGTCAGGCTGGTCAGTCGAAAGTGCTCGTGCCTCAATATATACGAGCCCTTCGATAATGCGACACCGGCTGTCAGCTCAATGAGAGAGATAGGTCGCGACACAGTGCGATGTCTCAATGCGTCCTTCACTGAAGTTGTGAAAAGACTAGGGAAATGTTCATTTCCATGTGAGTGGTATGCCAGAGAGAGTAAAAGGATAAACAGACATAGCAGTGGTCACTGAAAGCACGGTTGCTATCAAAGTGACTACCATTGTCAACTCTTGGGGGTGATTCTTCCATAAGTTGGCGACTCGATCGGATGGATAGAGGTAGTCATAATAGAGAACTGCGCCAAGAAATCCATAGCCAAACGCCAGGATAAGAACTTGGAAACCGATGATGGCGGCATGGCGTAGAAAATGGACGAACACAGAAGACATAGTAGAAGTAGGGTGGGTGGGGCAGAATTGATCCTGGTAAATACGATATATTTTACGGAGTACCAACCGCATCGCAAGATAAGTTCGCGGCCCTTCCTAAACCTTGATTAAATTATGGAATGATTGTAGCGGCATCTCGTAACAACACGCATGATGGGTGTGCGAGACGCAAGTAATAATTATAGCTGTTCGCAAGGTCAATCGTCACAAATATGGCACAGGATGGCATGAGGCCAATCAGACACCAAAGGGCAGTATGTACTGGTAGAAACACGATTGACTGCGATGGGAAATCGGTGTTGGACGTTGAGAGCTCGTGGTTTAATTCTTGATGTTTTCTTTTTAGGGAACCAGCGTTCCAGTATTTGCTTGGTCAGACCCGACAGAACCTAGTACTAGTACTAATCTGCATCTCCATAAGCTAGTCGCATCATTTTCGAGCTTCTAGCTTGTATTGTCTCTTTCGAGCCTCAATTTCACTAGTTGCTTTCTTTTCTTTTCTCGCCCTCATGACCGATGTATGTAACCAAAGTTTTGACGCGTGGTTAACATGCCACGACTGCCCTAGTGGTCTAACGCCATGTGTCCGATTGGCGCTTGGAGCCAGGTAAGCCTATGACACATTCCAGCTGTTTTTGTCTTACACTTCTGGGTGGCCGACGCGAGCTCCGACTCTCCAGTGGCACAAGTCATAGTAATCCCAACTTCTTCGATAGGCTCTTTGGCCCTGATGACCAACCAAGCCGCCGCTGTGTGCGTTGTTAATGACTGGCACCTGTTCAAAGAAACGACACCCTGAAGCCTGTATCAAGGCTGAAATTTGGACCACGACTTTTTTCATGGGTGTCACAGCCGCTCTTTCAATCGATTGCTCATTTATGACACATATAGTCACTACATAACTGCACACTTCACTTCCTTCTTTTGATGCATCGGTTAAGCCTAGAAGTACTAGCTTTCAGACGACAAGGTTACATCTATCTGATGTCTGCCTGGCAGGTGGCTCGAGCTTACCGGGTTGATATGCTGAGTGGTGCATGCAGAATTGATCACTCCTTGTTGGCTACGCTAGCAGATTGACAGAGAAGTAGTGCGAGCGAGGCCCTGGTTTTGGCAGGGCATAGTTAGCTTATATTCTACCTTCATAATATACGGATACAATCATTGGTATCCTCCAGCTCTTTTGCCTGGATTTGCCACTACGTCAAGTGCTGGGGTGGTGCTGAGAGTCTTCATGAGCAAGCATTTCGCGCGCCATGGGGAATGCGAACCCCTGGAACCACCATAGTATAAGCCATATATGTGGTTTGTGATAGTCTGGACACTGATCGAGGCTCGTGAAGGTGCTGCCTTCAGCATCAGTAACTGTCTGTTAGTTAACACTTGCTGTCAGTCTAGGCACTATTTGCTGTTCATTCAGAATGAGTTACTTGAGGTCAGAGGATCATTAACACGTGACGAAGGTACTACCCGCCAGTGAGAACTCAGCGACAAGGGTGTTACAAACTTAATTGAACAAATTCTATTCTACGCTAGCGAGAGAACGTGGTAAGGGAGAGACAGGTGAATACAAGGAAAGACAGGTGGGTATAAGGAGAGATAGGCAGTAAGTGTAAGGAGAGATAGGCAGTAAGTGTAAGGAGAGACAGCTGTGTGCAACAAGAGACAGGTGGGTATAAGGAGAGATAGGCAAGTGTAAGGAGAGACAGCTGTGTACAACGAGAGACAGTACTTGGTGTCAGAGCTAACGCTCAGCTGGAATGGTGGGCAGGGAAACTCCAACGGGCTACACACCTGAAGAAGGCAAGGTCCTAAAATCATACAACATCATTTAATCAACTTTCATTAACTTCTTTTCCCTATGATCAACGCCGCCCTCCCTCAGCTGCACCTTCACATCTTCGTTTTTGACGATCCCATTCTTGTCGAAACAATCGAGTATCGACCCGAGATCTCCAGCAGTAGATGCCATAATCAGATGAAGGGTGTTTGACGCATCGAATGTGGTACTATCGCCACTGTTCTGTATGATACTATACAAACTGCAGACGAATGTGAGGATGGTGATGATGGTGCCGGGAATGATAGCAAGAAGATATGTCGGCGACTGCGAAGTCCAACCTATTATCCATATGTGCAGTGTCCCATTAACCTGGGACTGGAGCTCGACCGGGATGTTATTATCGGTGAAGCTACCCACAGCCATAAACCCGGAGCGAAGGTACTACCATACGATGATAAGTCAGCTTGGATTGGACCCAATGGATCAGAAACCTCACCGTGGCGGAAAACTCAACAACCCCACGCCAATAGTCCTCCTAAGAAAGGCATAACTCAAGGTTGACAAAGAGCTTGTAGCATGAAACTCACCAGCTCTTTGTAAACCTGTGTTTGGTCCCCAAGATCATCACCTATAGTCGTGGTAGCTGTTGAGGAATAGATGGAATATAGAGTGTCTCCGATCGTGCTGCTCATAAGCCCCTGCGAGCTGATCGACTGAAACTTGGCAACTCCAGCGATGAATGACAGTAGCTGAACATTTTCTGGCTGGAAAGGAGTATATGAAATGACCTCGGAAGAAATTAGGTCGTTGGAATAATTGGCACGGACGGTTGTCAACTGTGGGGTCACTTCGCACACGCTTGCGTTAAGGAAACTATATTTGTTGAATCCTTGTAAAAGAATTGCTATAGGAACAGAATCAGTCAATGACCATGGCAATTGCATAGCTCAATGGCTCACTGAAGCTTGTAGGATTTTGACTCGTATTTGGAGAAGTTTGACTCATAATCATAGGCCCTGGACACACGACGGAAGGAAGAAAGCCACTCAACGAGCTCGCATTTCCACTTGAATCCACCATGGTCACATACTCCTGCGTCATGGACGTGTCTAGAAGCCGATGGTAAATTCGGGGCAAGATATACACGTTGGAACTCACTGGCACCGCAGTTTCCGACTATATTCCACAGGCGAAGACCAGCAAGGGAGGTGTTCGAAGCAACTGCATTGGCGTAAACAACTTCGGAGTTGCTTGTGTTCCAACCGTACTGCGTGTCATTCGAGTCAATGGGCCGGCAGTTGACATTGGCTGTTAGCCCTTGCTGCACCATGGAATACGACCTGAGCATGCTTGAAGGAAGAGGCAAGATAGTACGTTTTCCCGGCATCGGTGCTGTGTTGACTGTAACATTTCCACCAGAAAACCCGAGACGAGTACCGTTGGGACCCGGAACTGCATTTGAGCCAGAATATGCCTCGATGATGGGCACAATCCCCTCTAAGTGCACAACACATCATTGAAAACAACTTCAAGTGACCTAATAATCTGAACCTACGAGTAGATACATTATATTTTGCGCCATTGAAATTAAATGTTCCAGGAAGACCATAGGTCTGGCCTGCCGCAGAGATTCCACTTAGCATTCCACCGATGTCGAGAACCTCGAAAGCATTGTCCCGGACTTGGATTTTTTGTTTTAGAGGCAACGGACGAAGCACCGGCACAGTAGGGATACATACTGTTAGCGTAACCTTGATTTTTATATTCGCCGAGAAGCATGGTGGAAAACGCGGTCCCAGTAATGTCGAGTTCATATCCTTGCATGGGAATTGGCATTTGGAGGTAGTCCGGTGTCAGGATATTTGTCCACCTATGTCCGCGCTTAAATTAGACAATACTGCAATAGCACGATCTCAGCAACGAGTTACCCAGCTGTCAAGAGTCTCAGCACACCATAGACGAACAGCGTTAGGGTGGTCAATTTCCAGTGTCTACGGCTCAACATGTACGAGCCCTTCGACAAAGCGACACCGGCGCTTAGTAGAACAAGAGAGATGGGGTTCGACATGCGATGTCTCAATGCCTCTTTAATTGAAATCGCGAAAAGACTAAGAGATATTCGTCTCTGTGTGAGTGATATGCTATAGAATAAAAGAGTATACAGACGTAGCGGTAGACACTGCAAGCGCAGTTGCTATCAACGAGGCTACGAACGTCACCACTTTGAGGTATTGCTCCCATAAGTTAATAACTCGATCGGATGGATAGAGGTAACGATGATAGAGCACTACGCCAAGAAATCCGTACCCAAATGCCAGGATAATAACCTGGATAGTGATGTAAGTGGTGTGGCGTAGAAAGTGCCCGGACATAGCAGAAGGCGGTGGGGAATAGATCCTGGTGCTCAGATATAAATATTCAGAGTACTACTAGTACTAACTTTAAAATTTCTTGGCCCATTGGCGGCGAGCTGTTCGCATCTCCAAGTCCAGTTCGCGTCCGTAAACACGCGTCATGAATTATCTTGGAGATCGAGCGCTCACGGGCGGCTAGCAAGAAATGCGCGGCCAGTTAGCTAAAGACAGAAGCTTACCGCATGGCGTTTGAACGTTAACCATGTGTTACTACTTAGTTATGTAGGGGTAAGATTCCGTGGCGATTGATCGGGATCCGGGAGCACTTGATTTATGTAAATGTTTGAGTGGGCAAATATTATTAGAATTTATATTAGCTAATCAACCAGCTTACCATGCGGTAAACTTGCGGTAAATGGCCGTCGTGAGCCCGACTGGTCCGACTGGATCTGCAAAACCACTGAAATGAACACTCAACTTCGAGCGCGCGTTACTGTAGGAGTCCCCCTGTTCCCTCCAATGCTTACGACTTTGAACTCCATGTAGAGATGAGTCGTTTCCACACTGAATATTACAGCAATTGAGTATTGCCGCTTGTCCTCGCTTTTATGTAAATGCTTCGAAAATAGTATAAGTTGTAGTGACCATGTTCGGGAGCACCTTGGTTTTAACTTGCAGCTCCATCTAACGGCGTGGAGTCGCCATCTAGAGGAACTGGTACTCCTTCACACTTAGTAAATGATCTACAAGTCACTGATGCATTTTTATGGCTTCAGGTATTTCGTCGGAATGCATCTTCTCCTCGTCCATTCGTTATTCTTTTCCTTCGGCCTTGCTCGGGCAGCTGTTACCGCCTACGGTCCTCATGTCCAGTCACCATTTGGGACCACGACAGCTGCTTCTGCCGCGTACACAGGTGCTGCTTCATACGATCAAACAATATTAAATGCACCGGCGCCACCTAATCCTCCCCCACCCACTCAGTTCAATATAGAGCTGCAGACTGGAGGAGATGCATCGGGACTTTCAATTCAACAAGAAGGTTCATTCTTGGGTTTCAGTATAGAGTTTAGTGTTACGACACAAGTCCGTGAGTGCTTCTCTCACTTGCATTTGTATCTACTGAACATGTCTCGTAGTCGGGCTGAACAGGTAACAAATTCAATTATCGATGAGGTTCGTTTTTTACTCCGATTGGCAGCTCTCTCCTTCAAGTGCCATTTCTCAACCTTATGGCCAACCTGCGACAACGCGGAGGTAGCGTTAAGGTCCGTGTCGGTGGTAATACCCAAGAGACCGCTACCCTAGTGGCCAGTACCCCGGATGGTGCTGCTCTCGAGAAGTACTACGGAGGCTCATCTAATCCCGTAAGTGCATTTTTTTATTCGATTATCCTGAGACTGAACGCCTCCAAGACGGCAACACCGTCCCTTGTCTTCACGAGCGAGATCATCAAAATGATGGCCGAGATATCTGCACTTACCGAAGTCTATTGGTACATGGGTATGCGATATGTGATAATACCTCTGTTTTCACTGACCTTCTTGCGCAGGTGTGCCGTTCAATGACACGCAGCATTGGCGTTTGCAGATCGCTGAAGTCGGAGAGGCGATGCTTGGGAATTACCTGATTGGTCTACAGGTCTGGAAACACGACGTATAATACGAAGGTCCCTGATTGCTTTTGTTTTAGGCTGGCAACGAGCCTGATCTTTACTCAAGACACGGTCACCGGCCAGATGTAAGGTTTTCCGGTCTCGCTTTGCGTCTCATTGTTGATCTTCCTGTAGTCTTATAGTCCTCAGGATTACAAGGACGAATTCGGTCTCCTCATCGACGCAATGAACGCAGACTCGAATATTCCCAACAAAAATTTACTCATTGGCCCCAACCTGGCTGGCGTGTGGAGTCCAACAGATGTCTGGCAAACCGGGTTCGCCACAGACTTCAACCAAAACCTTGCTGCACTGGGTGTTGAAAGGTGAATAATAAATTGTTTGTCATCATCGTCTTCTGGCTCACAATCTTGAAGGTACCCCACTGATAATTGTTACGCTCTGTTCGGCATAGGAACTCCGCGCTCTGGCCAAGACATGTTCCCGTCCTTCTTGACACACCAAGCTGGAAAGGACATCGTTAACGAGTTCCCCGGCGCCCCCGCTTATGCGCAATCCGTTGGAAAGCCTTTCATCATGACAGAAACTAATACAGCATCCTGTGGAGGTTTTCCCGGGTTAAGCGACAGCTTTGGGGCCGCTCTATGGGGAATTGACTATTCTCTTCAACTAGCATACAGCAATTTCTCAACTGTTCTTTTCCATGTTGGTGGACAGAGCGTATATTACAATGTATGTTCAGTCTTGTTGTCATTCAAGTACTTCTGACCACTGTCTCCCACAGCCCTTTACACGTTCGTGTTAATTGTTCTATCTGGATGGTGCTCTTTCTGACTTTATCCTTCAGCGCCTGTGACAAACCAGTCGACATTCCTTCAGTGGACCATTGGTATGAGCTGGCTTGCATCATTTCTTTATTGGATGCCAATGAAACTCCCATCGCAGGTCCTATCTATTACTCAGCTCTAGTAGTCGCAGAAGCACTGGGTTCCTCCAATGTCGCCCAGGTTCTGGATCTGCAGGCAAACGGTGGAAACGACTTCACTCCGGGTTATGCAATTTACGAAAATGGCCAGCCGGTCCGTGTCGCGCTGACTAACTTCATCACGGATCCGTCTGGAAATAGCGATTACACTGCGAGTATCTCGATTGGGGGGACAGTACCCGCTCAGGTGAAAGTCAAGTGAGTGATACCTGTATTGTCATGAATTTATTGTTTCTTTCCTAACTGCTACTCAGGTACCTCCTGGCTGACTCCGTCGCTCAAACGTACAACTTCACATGGGCTGGACAGGTATGCACAGCATTAAGTTTCTGCATTGATCACCTAGGCTGATTATTCTCCAGTCCTTCGGTGGCCCATTTACATCAGACGGGCGACCTGTTGGCACGCTCGACGTACAGACTATTCCTTGTGACCAGACTAATAACGTATGTCAAGTCAAAGTACCTGCTCCCGGTTTCGCCCTTGTATTCCTCACCAATAATGCGCTGTCGGAGTCCGACCAGAGCTCAACGATGACCTTCCCGACCACCGTATATACGGATATCGATGGACCAACCTTCACAATTGACCCCTCCGTTCTGGCTACTTCCAACGGTGAGAAGGGATTGGCCGACGCTCTTGCAGCCACGAGTCAAGGTCGACAGATGAGCAGCGCATTGGGAATTGCGCAGGTGCTGCCTAGCTTAGTCGCTGTCTTGGCCGGTGCTCTCATAGTCGGGCGTCTGGCCCTCATGAGATGAACGTTTTGTATTTTTCATTCAGAGTTTAGCGGGTCAGGAGCTTTTTTTCTTTCATTCAGTTGCATTCGCATTGGAATTGATCATTGCCATTGCTTGCTGTGTAGCATAGCGTTTTTTTCGTTGTCATATTCTTTAGATCACTCGGACCTGCGTGCATCATGACATACACATACCTAACTTACACTAATCCTACTCACGATCTTTCTATCCATCGCTTACCAGACCACATTCCCAAATTTATCAATGCGGCTTTCAGAAGATAGGTGGTGCGCAGCTGAACTGACTTGAAGCTTAAGATGAAATCTGAATCATCTCAAGTGTCGTCCTGATAGGTTCCACGCTGCTCGTCCGCAGGCGTGTGTTATTGTATTGGGATGCAGCGATTGCATCTTTGGCTCGGTGTAATTACTACCCGGGTAGATTTGAACATACGTACCTCCCGCAAAAGAGAAGTAGCACGGGTCTGCGCATCTCATGAGGTATCCAGACTCCCAGATCAGAGCAGAATTATCGATCATAAGCTTGTATCCCACCAGTGCATTCATCAGGAAAATGTAATTAACAACAGAGCGCTAACGAGTGCTACGGAGCACCCCGTAGCACAATCCAACCCCCCGACGTTCTTCATCGCCTGCAGTGATGGAGGGGACGTCGAACTTCGAAACGAAGGTTATTTCCCGTCCATTGAGGTCCTAGCCTATTTGAAAGACTACAGGATGCAAAAGTATTGACATTGTATACTAATAAGAGGTCGAGAAAGCAATTTTGTCTCCGAGTTTCGTGTGATGATGGGTTGGTGAAACTAACACATCACGCGTAAGCCTTATCTAATCTCCAAAATTATTTTCCGATCACTATCTGCATAACTACATATATTATATGGTGCAAAGCAGGCTTTTTTGCCAGCACACTGAAGCTGAAGTCAACATCCACTACTCAGTCCTTCATATTCAATTTCGAGTCAGTTTGTTAACTCATCATCGCGGCCGAGCCTCTTAACATTCAACCAACCGCTTTCAATTTTCCTGAATTATTTGTTTATAACTCATGTCTACGGAGTCTGCAGCAGCTTCTGACGAAAAAAAACCTGCAGAGGTTACGGCGATACATGAAGGAAGTGAAGATGAGAAGTTGAGGAATGCTCGCAAGCAGAGTATGTGTTTTTTCTATCATCCTTCTGCCGATGGATAATTAATTGTCGATTCCACGATTTCATAGTCGAGTTTTATTTTGCAGACTCGAACCTGCCATTCGATAAGTGTGCATGATCATCATGCACCGCGTGCATGGCTAATATGATTCAGGTTCATGTGGAGTCTCCACACCGCAAATGCGGAACACTGGGTGCCTATCAAAACCGTCTCTTCGTTCAAGCGCATGCGAGAGTATGTGTCGAACGGCCATGAGTGGATAGTGAAGGCCTTACGGACGAGCGAGGAGCTGGAAGTGGATGAAGCCGGTGAAAATGCGAGGCGTCGCACTGAGGTACAACCACCCAAGGGTCAGTTTGAGAGAAGTATCTACGCGGTAAGCTATATCATCGAGGCATTGGCAAATTTGCTCATGCATGGCACTGCAGAAAGGGTTTGGTGATGAGACCTCCGATCTTCAGAAGAAGTTGGAAGAGTTTTTCAGCCAGTATGGAGAAACGAATGCTGTCAGGATGCGTCGTGTAGACGGGAACAAGCAATTCAAGGTATGCTTCATAAACTCAATCAACATATGTGCTCATCATATTTTTCGCAGGGATCAGTCTTTGTCGAATTTGCAGAGATGAAATCCGTGGAAGCATTCCTAAATGCTGATCCTAAACCATCTTGGGATGGCACAGAGCTACTGATTATGTCCAAGTATAGTGTTTCTCTCTCTGAGTTTTTCTCTCTAATGGGCTCTAGGGAGGCTTACTGTGACATGAAAATCAAAGAGAAGGGTCTTACTGGCAAGACTGCCGAGATGCGCAAGGACAGTATCGCAAGTCGGAAGGGATTCAATGCGTTCCAGGAGATGCAGGACGAGAAGAAGGGGAAGGGTCAAAAGGGTAAAGACAAGCCCAACCCTGAAGTCTGGCTCGAGTTTATGGGGTCTAAGATTCGCGTGCAGGAGGGTGACGGAGGCAGCGTGAAGAGTGAAGATGTGCCATATATCAAGGGTGCAACAATGAAGTTTACGGGCTGTGGTGGGGATGCCAACTTCACGGAGATGAAGGTAATTCGGTGGCTTGCACTTCGTCTGTCAATATTCTGACTTCCTGGATTGGTAGACTCCTTTGAGAGAGCGCTTTGCCCGGGTGCCATACATCCAATTCTCAAAAGGGGATGACTTTGGTCTAGTTGGATTCGATAAAGCCTTGACAGAAGATGAGATCGAATACGTGAAGACTAACCTGAAGACCGTGAATTCCAATGATGTCCAGTGGTCTATACCGGAAGGTACTGTCATCCTCCTCACATTGTATACGAGCTGTGTCTTACCCCTGTTGTTATGTCGCAGAGGAAGAAGAGAAACAATTCCAGATTGATCGTGCTAACTTTGCTGCACGATCAGCTCTCTTGCGTTCTCATGACCGAAAAGGTGGTTCATCACGAGGTGGACGAGGAGGCGGACGGGGAGGCGGACGTGGGGGCCGAGGTGGGAGGGGTGGTGGAGGCCGTGGTGGGAGAGGTGGAGGCCGTGATGGAGGTCGTAGTGGTGAGAAAAGCCAGTCCGCCGCAACGACTGAGGAACAGAGCGGAGAAAAGCGCAAACGGGCCGTTGAACCTGACGGCGGGCCTGATACTGGTGTTCGTGGACAGGCTATCCCCACGATTGCGCCATCAAAAAAAGCAAAAACGGATGCTGCATTGTAGTAATATCTGATAAGCTGTGTGTATTATGCAAGTATTGTAGCTGCAGTTTGTATTTTTGGGCAGTGCATTCCGCCTTGAAAGATATCTGTTGTAACTTTCAGTACTGGTACTCATACTCAATATTACTGTATTATCATTGTGTAGAAAAGACAACAATATGGAGGAATCAAATAGTTGACACGAATACTAGCGGGTACTTCGGCCATCAGCAAGACTTGAAAGCCAAGAACTTTGTAGAAGACGTGCATATACATGGTTTTGAAAATCCAGACATGGCCAAAGAAATTGGTAAAGCTGTGTAAGCTGTGTAGCCACTGGCAGCGCCCTGAGCTCATAAATTATAATAGGTCGCACGGGCACCTCGTACTGCAGTTACCCAGTACTTACCCTATACTTTTCACAACACCACCTACATTGCAGAGAACGTTTCCCGTAACCCTTTCTTACTAGCAATATCAATCTACCCGCCTAGCGGAAATGAATGACAGGCAAGCCCATTTTCCGTTTTCTTCGGCTGCATTGTTCTGAAGACTTCCCACCTCAAAAGTGCTCTGGCCAAGTGTAATCCTCCTCATAAACTTTGTGATATGGAGAAACAGCATTTTGTAGACTTGGAAAAGGTTGAGGGATTGGTTCCAGAAGAGGAAGAGGAAGAACTCTTGAGTTCCGAAGAAGCTTCTCTTGAGGTGCTTATCGTCATGCTTAACTGGTCACTGTTCTCAGTGAGTCCACATCGTCCGCAGTATTATTCCGCTCTCTGATGACACATGGTTCTATTCATTAACCAGACCATGATAAGCGGGTCACTTTGGTGGTTCAAGTTCAATGAGCCGCCACCAGCCTCCCCTGTTAGCGTTGATGCTCCTACGCACGAACCTCAAACGCCTTCGCTACGCTATACGCTTACACAGGGAGTCCTCGTTGTCGGCATTTTACTGAGTTTCTGCCTTGTATCCCTCATCCTTTTGAGCAAGCTCGTTATGCGGCAGTACACGCTTACTCTGAGACGGCCTCCTGATGGCCCTCGTCGCCTCCCCAGGTCTAGGATTCAATCTCTACGCGCGATATCAGCATCCATGCCCACGTGGTTCATGCAGCTTCTGAAGTCATTGCAGTTTATCTCTCCACTTATCCAGATTGTAGGCACGCTTGTAATACTTGTGCTCTTCTGGTTCTTTTAGTGGGCCGCCCTTCCAGGAGCCCTTGCCAATTGTCCTTCCACTCTCCCAATACAATAACAACACTTCCCTTTTTTTGTCCTAGAGATTATGTTTACCTCCACTCTTGAGGCTGTAAAGAATGAAGCATATGGGTTTTGTGACCATCTTTCCTTCATGCGATTTCCTCTCACCGATTTTATTTATTTCCTTCATTACAAGCTCAAGTAGCCAGCAATGTACCGTCGATCTTGACTAGCAACGATAAATATGATGGAAATCGTAGCGAATAAAGCTTGAGACTTTGTATGTACAGAAAGATGAGCCTCCATAACACTCTTGTCTTTCTAGCTCATTATCCCTTCGGTTAGTGTGTTTTGCAGTACATTTGGAAAGATACACCGTCTGCACCTCAGCGCCATGCCTGCGCAGTCACGGTCAATTGATTTTTGAGCTAAAGTGTTGCTTTTTGGCCGCTGGCCTGCCAGTGGCAGGCAATGGGCATTACGTATGATCGCCTGACGATATACGAAGCGAATTTCTGAATTGAGGTTGCGAAGAGGCACCAAAATGCCCGGTACACGCACCGGCAGCACAGCACCACCTCTGAAGTTTAGGTCAAGATACCCACAAATTCTACTGCAAGTTGTGCTCTACACTGTCCACCTCGAGCAGTATGACGGAAGCAGAACAGCCCGTCATTTAAATCACCACAGCTGCTCGAACATTTGAAGGTCATGAAGGTAGGGTTTTGGGAGCCGCAGTCTTCCCCGATGGACGCCGTATGGTGACAGTCTCGCACGGCAAGACGCTTCGTCTGTGGGACTTAGAAGACGGTGTTGTATTGAAGATAATGAAGGAGCATCGCTTCAGCGTACGAACAGTTGCAGTATCAAGAGACGGGCGGTTCATAGCAAGCGCTGGCGATGGTGATGTGCTCATCATCTGGGACAGAGACGGCAAATCTCATCAAACCCATCAAAGTCCACTTCAGAGAGATCTACTCGCTCGACTTTTCACCAGACAGCACGTTACTAGCGAGTGGCTCAACAGACACCACAACAAAGTTCTGGGGCACAAAAACATGGCAGGTGCAAAGGAATTCCATCGAATGTAGCACTCAAATCTTCTGCGTTCGGTATTCACATCTTGCCACCGCAACAAAGATAGATATTCAAATACTATACTATGGAATCCAAGCAAGAGGGAATGCATCGCAAAGTTTTAGGGTCACTCTGCGTTCAATGAAGCATATAATATTTCACTCGCATAGACACCCGATGGCAAACGGCTGGTCTCGGCTGGTAACAGTGGTGATCTCATAATACAGATCTGGGATGGATGCAGGTCAAAGAGCCCTGAAGGGCCATACTGGATTACCTTAAACCCTGCTGGCACCCTTCTAGCGTCTGCATCTGCGGGCCATGTTCGTCTTTGGCAGCTTTCGGCCCGGTTACGACCTTGGTCACGTGTACTACACCACTTGTGTCACTTTATCCACGGATGGCAAGCACGTCCTGGGTGGAGGAGATGATAAAATAATGTCAATGTGGGCAGTACCGACATTTTCAAGGACCAGACATCATGTGTAAGATTCTGTTCATTTTCCGTCTTCTTCATGTCATTTTCTCCAAGGATGTACGGGAAGACACTTTGAAAGAACATGTAGCGAATAATGTGAGTTCTCATTATTTGTCTGTCTTCTGGAATATTGATCCTCAATCTTGATGCCAAGACTCAACGGTCTGATTGCGAGGCTTGTTTCCAGCCTTCATTCCTACTATGTAATCTAATCATGCATGGTGTGGATTTTCACTATCAACAATGCAGCCCGTGCTGCATGTGTAAGCGGGGACTTGCCTGCTGCTATCAGGCTGTTCACCCAAGAGATCAACGCTGACGGAAATGACTACAACTCTTACGCGAATCGTTCATTTGTTATGGCGAAAAGCCGACTGGGATCATGCACTTGATGACGCACTCAAGGTGAGATGCACCACCCCGTCGCGACCTTTTTAACACAGGCTATCTTATATGACGATATAGAGCATCGGTAGTCGGCCCTCCCTGATGGGCTGTACCTTCAAGGGCATCGCCCTCTGCGGCAAAAGTCAGTTTCAAGACGCGATGAAAGCATTTGACCTCACATTTATGTTCGTGGATGCAAATTTGAATAAAACACAGCTCTTGCTCTTGATTAAGGTACGTCTTCAACATGGTCCAATAATAGCAAGCGGTGATCAAGGAGTTCCCTAATAAGGAGACTCCGCTAGCGTAGTGCTAAGTGAGTGTCTGAGTCAAACGAAAAATAACTATGTACTACATTGGCGGGTTGATTTTCAACAAATCTCTGGTCAGTAGTGATGTTTTCAATAACGATTGCTGCGTTCGGCATTCGCCTTCTGGTGAACTTCTTGTCATCGGGTACAAGGGAATGTGTTGCATCTTTCAAGGGTCACACAGTCAAACTGGTCACTCGTCTGGACACCGATCGCATAGGATGGCACATGCCTTCTTTCTTGAGGTGATGTCAATGATCCAACTATACGAGAGTGGGATACAGCTGCTAACAACACAAAACGGAAAATAGGAATTCTTCGGCCCTGTTGGAAGGGTTTGTTGTAGTTCAGAAAGGAGTGTGACAACATCCGGTGAGCTCTCCATCATTCCAAGACGTGTGATTGTAGCAAGTAACCTAATAACCAATTAAGTACCAGTAAGACGACTAGAGAAATATTGGGTCGAAAATTCCAAGGGGCGAACAAGTGAATCCTGAGACTTTCTGTGTTAGAGGATGATGGCAGAAGTGAACCGGGTTCTAGCAAAACCGACTTTGGACTTGGAGCCATCTAATACAGTGTAGAAACGCTGCATAAACACGTAGCCAATAACAAAGTCTAACCGTGAGTCAGTGGGCTTGCCAAGGTCGGTAATGACGAGATATATGCCATCTCGAACACCACCAGGAATCTTGGAATTGAGAGAACGAGGCCAGATTTGGCCGTTAGGGGTGAGACTGAAGATTTCCTATGCAAAATGGTGAGCAAGGGGTGTGAGGACTGACAGAATTGACATACGTTGCCAATATGAAAGTCTAAGTCGCGTAGGACCATGTATTGGTCAGGGGAAAGACGCAGAAGACGAGTCGCCGCATCCAAAGTAGCGCCGGTTGCCCGCTGGTACGTGACAAAGGCATCTATCGAATGCTTATTAGACCATTATCACTCGCTGCACTCTAAATACACACCAGAGGCAATTTTAATACTGGCGCAGCCAGTGTCGACATGACCAGCAGTGAGGTCCAAGATCGACGTGGTGCCGTAGGTGATCCTCTGATTGATACCCCAAAAGTTCGATGAGGGTGACGTGGAGGTGACACGACTGAAACAAAACAATTACTGTCAGTCTGGATTGATCTAGGAGCTGTGGTAGCTTACGTGTATATAATGTTACCAATGTACTTGGTATCGTCAGGTCCTCCAAAGGTGATCTCTCCGAGATCAGTGCCGGGCTCGAAAAAGATACCAACAACGGGCCGAGAAATGGTTCCTCGGTAAACCAGGTAGTCAGTGACAGTCGGGATCGTGTCATCCGGGGCATCTGGGAGGGTGCCTTCTGACAAGCCTCTAGGTCCGATGCCAAGGATACCGTCATAGCGTTTCACGGGGCCCCACGAAGTAGAAGCAACACCGAGTTGGAAGTCGGTGATGGTTAGCCCACCACCAAGAGTGAGGGTGTCGAAGAAGAGAGTTCCTATAGATAATCGTAGATATTTTCAACTTATCTATGATATTATTGTATGTCATACCAGAGAAGGCGGCAATAGTTTCCACACCACCGTAGCTCCCCGCTACAGGCTGTCCCGTGCTGACACTGGTGTGTGTTTCCACGTATGGAGTGGTGGCGCCCACCCATGTGACCGAACTACCGCTGTCGACAACCAAGTTGTCTTCAATAACACGTTAGCAGCCGCATGTTTTCCCAGTATTAAACTGACAGATTGTGGGGGGGCTACCAATGCCAACTGCTGCGGTGTATTTATAATAATAGTTTGTCATAGGGATGCTATCAGCATGTCGGCCATCCCTAAAGGCCGCCATACGAGCCTCATCGTGCTGTACGAGGTTAATAGTACTGTTGGAGAAGTTTAACCTTCTGGTAAGGGGGAGGGTGACGACGGAATTGCGAACTTCGACGGGCAATCCAATGATTAGAATGGCCAGGAGAAGTGTCACCAGGAATGCAGTATGGAACATGGCTTACTAGAAAGTAATATCATACTCAGTAGCCCATTATATACTTCAAGTCATGTGCCAGCGAATGAGATGACTATACGTGCCACACGCATGAAACGTCCCCCCTTGAAAAAACAATGATCAGGTTGCGATCCAAATCGTCAAGGCAAAGATTCGACCTTGTGGGAAGAGACGGTTTCCTGGCAGGTGCCAGCAATTCGCCTAATTACCGGTACGGGACAGTATGACGATTTTGACATCGATTATTGTCCGATTCAAAACGGTGAATCGTGGGTGAATCGGCTTCCAACTTTGAACGTCACGCTTTCACACCAGCTCCGTGATGAGCGCGCACAACAAGGCATTCAGTCTTACCGCAAACCACACAATAATATCTTTCCTGGGCTTTTCCTCGACACAACTCCGAGTCTTCCCTCCTTACTGTGCAAGCACTTACTTTATGTTTGAGTTGGTCGCCTTCACTTCGTATTCATCAGGCCCAGCTTCCTCGATATCTGGGAGCTTTGTGCACGACTTTCCCAAACCGCCGTGACTGTTGCTTCTTCGGGGCTTCTTGCTTGGTTTTTCCAGAGGCTTTCGCCACTGACATATCTTAGGAGATAGACGGCAGAGAGGGAAGAGAGACTCGAGACTCTTACTGAGTCGGATGTAGTGTAGATATCACATAAAATAATTCTAAATTAAATTGAAACGTAGACAGTTGCATAAATCAATGATTCAAAATCATTTACAGAATCTCCTGGCTGAATTGTCGTTAACTTTGACTGTCCCTATTAAATATTTGGTTCTTGACTTGCCTCACATTCATTCCTGCTACCCATCATGAATACGTGTTTATCCTGTGGTAGAACAGCATTGCCCATGTTAGTGTAGCAGGCGTTGCTGATAAATGATCACCTCTCTTCAGATGCAACACACCGCCAAGCCCATTCAGTCACATAGCATGATAAATACAGTGGCTCAAAAAAGTGTCCAAATGTTTGTGCATTTTTGACTAATTGGACAATAGCAAGTCAGCACCTGAATATAATATAGAGGTATAGGGACATGTCTGAAAGCCCTATATCATGGCTTGAATCTGAGCTATGCAGCATGTGAAAATGACCTCATATGGGTGAGATGTGATAATTCTAATCTTATGACTCATTTGGACACTTTTTTGACTTTGTATCTGACCAATCCTATTGTATGGATCTAGTACTTTGTGTTACCCCCCTTGGCTTTAATCTGCTGCTACCCTTCTAGGCATACTTTCTATCAATTTCTGACACTCCTCTTTGGAAATTTTTTCCCACTCTGCTGCAACTCTCTCCCATAGTTCAAATAGCCCCTTTGGAGGATCTTGATAGGCAGCAAGTAACCTTTTGAGTAATTCCCATAGATGTTCAATAGGATTGAGATCTGGAGACTGTGCTGGCAATAATAGGACATTGATCTCATGGTCTTCAAACCATTTTGTAGCCAGCTTTGAGGTATGCTTGGGGTCATTATCCTGTTGGAAGATGACATCTGCAAAACTTCGGAACCTAGATATGGGAAGATAAGGTCACATCATGGCACAGCATGTACTAGCAGATACAACAGACCCGGAAGGTACCAGCAGCTTCAGAGCACCGAGATAAAACCTTATATAGGAACTCGTTTTTCAGCAACGATTGATCATGATGATGATTTTTCATCATATGATCGATCATTTGATGTATTGAATGGAAGACCTTAGCACCTGCTGGCACCTTATGATACTTTATCAGACTTTCATATTGTATAAGCTCGTGTCATTATTATAATACAGTACAAGCATCCAGACATAGATGTGCAGGCATAGACACATAAACTGAGTACAAAAGGAAACATAAGCTGCAAATACATGTATGTATGACAGCAACAAGGAAATAGAGAGTGCGATTATGAGAGTCCAGTAGTTGTGTGATGATATCGAAAAATGCGAAGTCCGTCTGAAGCTGTGATGTGATGCTAGCGAGAGAAAACGTGAGGGGAATGTGACAAGCAATGCTCAAAGCGAACCATTATACCATATGATCAGTCAAATATACCTAAGGAACATGGAGCAACGTACCAGTGATGGTTCACTTCCTGCCCCTGCGTTTTCTCTTGCTGGTGGTGTTGGTGGTGGCCTTGCCTCTTTTCGTACGCTTTGATGGGGCAGGCACATCCGATTCCTCTGATTCCGTCAGCGCGCTCTCACCATCAGATTCCACTACATTGGCCCTGCCATGCTTCTTGGATGTTTGGGTGCCAGTGCCTGACCCAGAGGGGATGGGAGCCAATGTGAGTGCACTAGGTAATGATCCAGTGTGCATAGTTGGAGTCAGTGCCTGCTGGTGTGAAGTTGGTTTGATAGGACAAGGCTTCAGTATGGCCTTTGTGGGCACAGGTGCTGGGTTGTCGACAGGAGGCGGAGAGGTGGCAGGAGTCGAAGTTGTGCTGATCAGAGATTTCCCAGACTCGTCAGGATCGGGAGGTGGAGTGCTGGCTTTGAGAGGCTGTACATCTACAGATACAGACTGAAATAGATGTTAGCATAATATCACAAAAGAAAAAAAATGAACCTTGAGTCACGCTGCTGCAGCACAAATTTCAAATTGTTTCCGCATGCTAATCAAACCATCCTCTTCCTCGTTGTCATCATCACTGAGGTCAAACACAGGTATGCCCTCCTTGTCACCAAATACAGACCTTTGTAAAAAGTCAGCAATGTGTGAAGGGTTAGACCAAATAGTACATACATATTCCACCACTGGAGCAATGAATCTGCCCATGTCTCATCGAAAGGCTCTCAGATAGCTTGGATTATCCTGTAGTAGGCATCATTGTAGTTGTATGCACCATCAGTGGACTGCCATTTGTCACGAGACGAAATACTGAAATGGCACTACAAATTAAGTTGTCAGAGATGTTTACAGAGATGTATCAAAACACATACTTGGACAAATGTATAGGCCACATGTTCAGCTTCCACCTTCAGCATGTTGTGGAGTTTTGCATTCCCAGAGCGAGTGGTAATGGCCTCTCCATCCTTGACAAGCACGGAGGAAGGGCCCTTGAACATGTGACGGAACACCTAATATAGAGTCTAGAGAGTGTTGACAAAAAAAACAGTGAGTCACTTACCCGTCTCATAAGATAACCTTTGAAAAGGCCATCCTGCATGTTGAGTGGATCAAAATCTTGTCCAGGTAAGTCGCCCTCGTATGCAAATGCGGGCCATGCAGCTGCATGCATCTTAACCTGGCCATTTTGTAGCTGTTCTTGTACTCTGGCCAATACTAGTAAGACAAGTGACATTGTAAGAATAAATACATACTTTTTGGGATCCTCATGGTAGGCTGCAAGGTGTTTGATGGGGCAAAGCATTGCAGTGAGTTGGGGGTGGTTCACACCCATCTTAGCATGCGACCTTTGATTGTTGGAATAGATGGCAGGTTTCAGCGGCTCATTTTCTGCATCTAGGGCCGCATAACGCCCTATGTAAGGCTTCAGTTTACTTGTGTCTTCAGAGTGGATCTGCCTAATGACATCCTGCATCTTCTCATAGAGTCAGTGCTGATAATTATGTATACTGTACTACTTGTATTAGTTTGCGCACCTCCGATAATATGCGCCCTAACTCCTTTCGATGTTTCATTGTGTTACCCTTAATGAGGGTGCGGAGGTAGGGTGCACTCATGAGGATCCAATTGTAGGTCCTCTTGGAATGCTCTTGTACTTCTTTTTTCCTGTGGGAGTGTTATTCATGATGAGTGAGAAAGTGAACACCAGACCTACACATGTTGAAGGGTTTCCTCATGCTCCTTCTTGGTGGCCTCATCCTCAATCAAAGTTCCATCCTTGACAGCATCTTTTTGCTCAAGGAGCATGCCGATTCTGAAAGTGTCCTTGAGGACAACATACATGTCGATTGCACATGGAATCCAACGTGCAACATGCAGACATTGGTCCCTATTGTGTGAATTAAGATAAATTCTCACATATAACCGATCACAGATGAAAAATGACATACCTCTGATCAGAATTGCTCTTATTGGATTTTCTGTGAATATATGCACTATCAGTGGTGATGATTCGATCAGTCTAGGCTTGCAACTTACTTTGTGAGCTTCTTCTCAGGCTTTTTTCCTTTATCAGACCCCTTTTGCGACTTACTTTTGGTAGTAGTAGTTGGAGTCAGAGATGATGAACACAATGAATTTCCAGAAATGGAAGAGTCAGAGTCACTGATACTGCCCTCAGATGCACTGCTTAACACTCCATATCGTTTCTGAGGCATCGTATAATACTTGATCAATTGATCAAATGTTGACAGTGATAGGGTATTGGGAAGAGTGAGACCAATATCTGATGGATCATCATCATCGAAATCTCTGAAGTCCATTGTTGTTGTTTGTTGTTTTCGGAGCTTGAATCAGATAAATCTGCACATATGATCATGATCACATCATGATATATCATTTTATCCCAGTCCAATGGTTACTACTACTTCTAGTGCAAGAGAAGATGATTCTACCAGTGTGGTAGTGCGCAGAAGCTTGAGGATCCAGAGCACAGGAAGTCTGGGAGAACTTCTGGTAGATGTGAGTGGACTAAGTTTTTTGTTTGTTGACACCCTGACTTATCTATGCAGCTACCTTGTCTAGATTTGTATCATGATATGCCTCGCATGTACTTATAACCATTGTATGAATCTGAGTTGACCGTCTTCTGTGATTCACTGTGGTTCAAATGACCGATATTCATAGTGCTAGCAAGTGATATAAAGTATGGTTCAACATCTAACTCTCGGAATCACTCTCGATGCCAGACTTGGCTTGTCTAGGCTGTGGTAAACCCTTTCCTACCCAGAAGCAACTATCTGCCCACTCCTCATGATGCTCACAAAATAATGCCCTCAGTTTTACAAGTGCCACTTTTGACACCAAGAAACGCCGCAAGTCAAGTAAGGCTGGCAAGAAGTCAAAGCGGACATGCATTGAGCAGGAAGAAATCATTGAACAAGGTATAGAAGCAGGCCTTGACCATGGTGTCCAAATGGAATTTGAAGTTGATGGTGATGTGTTTGAGCAGGTAAGTTTGCACATATATTGTATGTCTTTGGCTCAATGTCACAAGCCCGAAAATCTTGCAGGACCATCAAATATCCTATGCTCACACTCACCACCTCCCCCAGTCACTTCAAAGCACTCTGGCCGCACAGTGTGCATGCCTCGTCGCTTTGTTGACTACCTTCCAGGGACCGCTACCCACCTTGCTCATATGCCTCCAACCAACCGGCAACAACGAGGACGTCTTCTGCCTGAACAGGTGGACCAACCCGATCATGATCGAACACCATCTCTGTCACCAGTCCCTTCTTCCAATCCAGGCAATTCCTCTCTTATTCTATTTCAGACGGAACCTGACACGATGGGACTTTACCGCATATACCCAACATGTCCCACTCTAGCTCCAGAGGCTAACTTAACCTTGGAGAGAGTGACAGATGCTCCGACTCTGGCCTGTGATGATGGGGCAGCTTGCAGAGTCCACTCTGGTCTCTCAACACCTGAGATCACTGCCGAGCAGTTATTCGATGCTTTCACAAACCACACCTCTGGAGTTTTAATGTCTTGGCATTACTCTGGGACCAATAGCAACTCAGGAGCTAATGTCAATCGCCTTGCAGAATTCCTTAGTTTGGACCCTTTGTGCTCCCTTGCACACCTAAGTGGATTCAATTTCACACGTGAAATGAAGCTGTTGGATAAGTATATTGAAGATAAGTCCAATCCATTTCAAATAGAATATGGATGGTGCCAGTCTACCATCAAGATCCGATTGCCAATGGAGAAGAAGAAGTTCTTATCCAAAGCTGATGCCCCTGAACTCAGCATCCCAGGTGTGTTTCACCATTCATTAACTGACATCATCACCCATGTGTTTGAGAATAACATCTCACAGACATTCAATATGATGCCATTTGAACAGTTCTGGACAACACCTGATCATCGGACAGTCAGAGTTTTTGGGGAGGCATATGCATCCCCCGTGTTGATGGAAGCTTACAAGGAAATTAATGCACTCCCACGTGACCCCGGAGATGACTTTGAGCATGTTGTCGCCTCGATCATGGTGTGGTCAGATGCTACACATCTGGCTAGCTTTGGGGATGCATCCCTCTGGCCATTCTACGTCTATTTTGGAAATCAGTCCAAGTATACACGAGGCAGGCCTACAGCTCATGCATCCCATCATTTGGCATACATTCCTACGGTATGTCTCACTGAATTTAAAATTTAATTCTTACTGATGTTGCTCTCAGCTTCCCAACAATTTACAGGAAATTTACGTCAATATATTTGGACAGCCTACATCAAGTGATGTATATACACATCTGAAACGCGAGCTTATGCAAGCCATATGGAGATTAATTCTTGATGATAAGTTTATGGAAGCATATGAACATGGAATAGTGATCCGGTGTTCTGATGGGATCACACAAAGAGTATTTCTGCGTTTATTTTCATATTCAGCGGACTATCCAGAGAAGTAAGTACATCATTTTACGTGTCAAACATGAGGCATTGATATATTTATGTTGCACAGAGTTCTACTCAGTACTATAAAATTTCTTGGAGGGTGTCTTTGTCCGTGCTGCCTGGTCAAGAAGGCAGATGTCCACAAGATGGGCATGAAACTGAATATGAAGAGTCGTCTGACAAAGCAATGTATTGATGACTTCCGACAACAGCGGAGCATTGAAGAAGCTTGCAATTTGATTTTTCAGCTGGGAGTCCCTGTGGGTGGGAGTCATGTCAAAGCAATACTTGACCAAGCTTCCTATGTTCTGATTCGTGTAAGTAATGCTGCATACTCAACATATCTTTGACTGATACATAGTGTTAGAATGCTTTTTCAGAAAGACTTGCACAATTTGGATTCAATATGTTTGATATGTTTGTCGTTGATCAGCTTCATGAGTTTGAGATTGGTGCCTGGAAGGCTATGTTTACTCATTTGATGCGGATACTTCTTGCAGCTGGTGGGAATGCTGTTACAGATCTCAATGAATGGTATTTTTTTGCACGTTACTTGTCTTAGTACAGGCTCAGTGTCTTCCATCAGATACCGAAAAGTTCCAACTTTTGGCAGGGGAACTATACGTCACTTCCACAACAACGCCTCTGCCATGAAAAAACTTGCAGCTCGTGATTTCGAGGACTTATTACAGGTAAGCCAATTTGATTGATCAATGATTATCTATTTTTAATTATTACAGTGTGCTATGCCTGTCTTTGAGATGCTGTTGCCAGATGACCACAATAAGATCATGCTCGATCTTCTATTTGATGTCGCAGTTTGGCATGCATATGCAAAGCTTCGCATGCACACAGAAGACACACTTGCATTGTTTGATACCACAACCATGGTCTTGGGTCACTCTGTCCGGAAATTCTCAAAGACTACATGTCAGCACTATCATACAACAGAACTCCCTCATGAATATGCAGCACGAGGATGTCGAGAAGCTGCATTAGCAGTTCAGCAGCCTCCATCATTGGGGAAAGGGAAGGATAGATCTGGTCCCAAGTTCAAGTCTCTTAATTTGTCAACCTACAAATTCCATGCTCTTGGAGATTACCCAAACACAATCTGACATTTTGGTACCACAGATAGCTTCTACACACAGCTGGTAAGTTTATTTTGAGTCTATCTACTGAAGTAACTTCTGATATTATATTTTTAGGGAGAACTCGAACACCGGTGAGCCAAGCGCTGGTACCCAAGAACACCAAAAAATAAGAAGACCACGATCACCACAATGACCCACCTCGAAGCCTGTGAAAGAGTTATAGCACACATCAATGAACGACATGAGGAATTAATAAAGCCACATTGATGCCCACCACGTGAACGTTCATCACCTGCTGCCCATTATCATATTTCAAAATATCCTAAAGCATCTTATGATATGACCGCATGGCTTGGGGAACTCGAAGGTGACCCGGCAATCAAGGTGAGTAGTTCTTTGTATTTTTAGATCTATTAAAACGATGTAATAGGACTTCATTCCGAGATTGAAGAACCACATATTGGCAAGATTACGTGGTCCTGAATATTCTGGAGATGAGGACAAGTTTTCTGATAAAGATCGAAGCCAAATCATTCTCGCTAACAACCAACTCTTTGAACACACTATCCTGCGCATCAATTATACTACATACAACCTTCGCTGAGAGCAAGATTCAATCAACCCGAGAACTCATGCTGACATCATGATGTTATCACATGAGGAAGACGAGGACCAACACCCCTATTGGTATGCCTGGATCATCAAAGTATTCCACATCAATGTGTGGTACTATGGCCCAGGTATTAATCAAACAGCACCTACTCATATGCATGTTTTGTTCGTGCACTGGTTTGGACGTGACATCGCCTTCAATGCTGGGTGGTCTGCCAAATGACTACATCGCATTGGATTTTTCAAACGTGATGATCCTGACAGCTTTGGCTTCATTGATCCTGATCAAGTGATCCGGGGAGTTCATTTAATTCCTGGATTTCATTATGGACAGACTGACACTTGACTCGGACCTTCATTTGTCCATCCACCTGAAGACAATGACACAGACTGGTTGTATTTTTATGTGAATCAGTATGTATTCTTCATTGTCTATTCTATTATTACATGAGTTTCTAATCTATGTTGTTAGTTTCATAGATTGCGACATGTTCATGTGCTACCGAGGAGGTGGAGTTGGGCATAAAATGCCGCAAGATCTATTTGAACATCTGTGGAGTGACAGCGCCATTGTGGAGAATGCCGAGAATGAATTTGATTTTGGAAGATTGGAAGAGGAAGATGATGAGATTGAGGAGATGAGTTGTGAGGATGAGGACAGCGAGGGTGAGGACAGCGAGGGTGAGGACAGCGAGGGTGAGGACAGCGAGGATGAGGACAGTGAGGATGAGGAAGATATGATTATAGCTGATGAGGGGGAGGAGCTTGATGATCAGTATCTCGCACAGGAAGGATTTGGCACATTATGATTTTCCTGTGTAATTGAGTGAATATCAGATAATATCATACTGGCAGGAGTATCTAAACAATGCTTGAGATGATCGAGAAGTAATCGAGAAATGATCGAGAAGTTTTTAAACTTTTTATTTTGGTCAGCACTGCATGGAAGGCCGACCAGCAAAATTTGAATGGCATTGGCAGGGAATATCACATGGTATTCAAACTGAGAAGGGAATCTCACAGTACAGACATAATGACAGCACATTATAATATGGATAGTAGGTACATATAATGATGGTATACTACAGTATGCTACTTCGTCAGCCATGTCATCACGATCGTGTGCCTGCCAACCAACATTGCAACGGCATCACCTGGGATCCAAGATAATTGGTCAGCATCAGCCTAATCAGGGCATATCTAGGTTTTGAAGTTTTGCTGATGGATACTTTCTTCATCAATACCTGATTCCTCCATGCTTTTAAGCAGACACTCCTCTAGAATGGAGATATACTGCTCTGCATTCATCCTTCCCTCCACCTTACAAAGAATTCCAACTCCATTCCACCCCATACAGCCCCATACCATCATACTTCCTCCTCCAAACTTTAGTGTACCCTTGACTTCTCTTTCTCCTAGTGGTTCTCCTGCCTTTTTCCACACATATTCATGTCCATCTGACCTCATTCTATTATTTTTGTTTTATCTGACCAAATCACCTTCTTCCAGTCTTCCACAGTCCAATGTTGATGCTTTAAAGCAAAGGCCAGTCTT
>MU173054.1:0-20459 GCA_016695475.1 Suillus decipiens | reverse complement strand
TGAAAGTGATATACAAGGGAATGATGATGTAAGCATAAGAGAGAAAGCATAAGAAAGAAGGAAAGAAAATAGGGGGACATACAGCGACTGTAACATTACCCCTGTTTTATGGACAAAGTCACTGACTTAGTCATCTAGGTTATGATAGTAGATGGGATCATCAGAGTATTCAAGATCGTCTTCATCATCACCCCTGCCGGTCCGACGCATCATATACACTGCTTCTTCCGCACCTCTACATCTGAGCTCATCTCTCTGCTTCTTATTGGTTCACGGGATAGAAGAGTGGACAGAGTCGAGGTATGCTTCCCAGATGTGAAGCACTTTGTAGAACCCATCATCCTTGTACATGAGAGTGAATGGTGGGGTTCCGTGAAACCGAGGACAATAAAGCGTAAGATGCCCAGGTTGGAATTGTTCACAGATGCAGCATTTGTACTGTGGGCAGGTGGATTGACGATGGCCGTATTCATGACAGAATCGGCATTTCATATTCTCGTCACAATTGGAATGAGACTGACAAAGTGGGGAAGGGATAGGAATTGGTTGAGGACTAGCAGATCTCGTTCTGTCCTTGCCTGATGCCATGCCGTGATGACGTTTTCTGTATCAAGAAGGTCGGTCATTGGGAAGGGGTCCTTGAAAAGGAGGTGATGCAGTGCGGGATTCAGATGCAGCGATTAACTCTTCAGGTGAGGATGGGGAGGTACATCCCAAGGTTTCCACTGGGACCTGCCCTGTCATGGTGGGATCAGTAAGGGTAGCAGTAGGGAGGTCCTTATGAATATCCAGTATGTCCGAGACAGTCTTGGTGGCAATTATCTCTTCATGGGTATCAGTGAATGCTGTGTAGAGCGCTGCAGGATGTTCTTCGGTACAAACAAAGTTGGTTTCTTCAAGGATATGGGTAGTGGTCGCGAGCTCCTCTTCTGCTGGGATGACCATTGGGGGGTGTATCTTTAGTAATGTAAGCTGTGCTGCTAGAGTAGCATCGCAAACCCAACCAGGGTGTGTCTTCTCCACATAGGAGGGAAGGGCAGTGGTAGTGATTTGTTCTGGTGTTCTCTGGGTAGTGGGATGCCCTGCGACGCGAAGGTGGAGATCTTTTACGATGAATGTGGATGCCTCCTCAATAGTAGATAATAAGCCAGTAATGGCGTCGACATGAGGATGAGATGTTGTATAAGAAGTGGTAAGCGATGTATGCATTCGCTCAGTGCAATGCGGAGAGGGAGGGCTAGCGACACCCGTGCGACGTTCGGATATGATGTGAATAACTTCTTCAACATCACTCTTAAAATCGTCAGGAAGCAACAACACACTGTAATGTTGAATGCATCTTTGGATGTGATGGAGACGCTGTTGGATATGACCATCCTTAATGTCGGCAGCAATTCTGCCCAAAAGGGAGGCAGTGCGGATGAGGTTGACAATGAGCTGAGGGACATGGTTGTGGGTTTTGTGAAGTTTGTTGTCGAGTTTGATGGCATGTCCCTCACAGAGAGGGGTGGAGATGATGAGTGAGATGTTCTGGATGTCATTGATGACGTTGTGGTAGTTTTCTTGTGCGGGGTCTTCGAGGTCGGCGATGGCATATTGGCAAGTCAGGGGTACAGGTGTAATGAAGGAGGGGCGATCAAGGGTTACTTCGGCGATGTTGGCAGCAGTGGAAGACATAGTCAGGTAATTCGCTTAAGACTTGGAGGTTCTGAGGTGGATGAGGAGCATCAAAGGGAATGCTTCGTCTTATATGCTTTCAGAATTCTAGTGGAGTTGCAGAGGTTGTCTTCTGGGATCCACTCATTATCAGCTGACGAATACCCTTTCCAGGATACTAGGTAACGTCGGTGTTTGCTGGTCCCCTTATGGGATAGAATCGCATCAACTTCATATTCTTCTTCTTCTTCAATGACATCAGGTGGTGGTTCTAGGAAGTTCGGACCATGTATGTCAGTTTCGCTATAGGATGATAAGACAGAAGCATGGAACATGGGATGAATCTTCCATTGTTTCGGTAGTCAGAGTTTGAATGTGATGGGAGATAAGACTTCTTCAATTTGGAACAGTCCATATCTTTTCGGTGCGAGTTTCTGAGATGGTAGTTTCAGTCAGAGGTTCTCTGCTGATAGCCACACCTTATCGTTAACCTTCCATGGGGTATATTTCTTCCCATGGGAATGTTCTGCCATCTTTTGCATTGCCAAATTGTGGCAGGCAATTGCTTCTTCCCTAATCTTTTGCAGGGAGCGTACTCGTTCTTCCGCTGATGGTACTGGAGAATCAGAGATGAGATGGGGAATAGCACATGGTTCATATCCCATCATCAGGAAGAAAGGGGAGGTGTTTCGAGTGTCATGTTTTCGGTGGTTGTGGATGAATTCAGCGATAGGGAGGTGCTCTACCCATTCATCAGGGTTGTTTCAGCAGTAGATTCTGAGATACATTTCAAGCTCTTGATTGAGCCTTTTGGTCTGACCATCGGTCTGTGGGTGATATGCGGTAGATGGTGCGATTTGGTAATCGAGAAGTCGAGCGAGTTCTTTAAAGAATCTGGATAGGAATTATGGACCGCAGTCTGATATGATTTTGTCATGAAGACCGAAACGGCAGTAGACATGCTTTAAAAATAGCTTTGCTACACCTTCGGAGGTGATGGTTTTCAAACAGGGGATGAGAATTACTCCCTTCATAAGCCCATGGTCTACCACGACCATGATGCTATCAAAGCCATTACTAACGGGTAGATCAGTGATAAGATCCACAGAGATCTGAGAAAAGGGACGTGTAGTGGACGATGGAATAGGAACCAGGGGAGGGCGAACAGGATGAGTATCCACCTTCATTTGCTGACAAAGGGCACAACCCTCAATGTATTTACAAATGTAGACTCCCATGGAAGGCCACCAAGCATCACATTTAACAAGTTCTTCAGTTTTAAAGCGACCAGGGTGACTGGCAGAAGGGTGATCATGATGGCGGGCAAGAAGGGCTGCATGATGAGCAGGGGGAATGTAGGCGTGATCGCGGAAGTAAAGGATACTGTTATCGATCTGCCAGTCAGAAAGGGCGGACTTCATAGGGGGAAGGCATATGCCATCTAGGGCATCTGACGCCATTTTGAAAAGTGGATCATTGAGAGGGTCAGAAGAACCCAGTACATCAAGTAGATCTGTATCGATGAGTCAAACAAAAAGGGAATCAGGAAGAAGTACGGTATCTTCATTATCATGACCGCCAATATCATGATCAGGGCGACGGGAGAGGGCATCTGGGGCAGCCAGCTTGGTTCCAGCGATGTGATGAAGCTTGATGTCGAAAGTAGAGAGGATAAGCTGTCAGCAGGCCTGGCATCTGGTCAGTTTCTGCGCTGTTCTGAAGTACAGTAGGTTCTTGTGATTGGTGAAGACTATAACGGGGTGTGGGTTCCCCTCAAGGTAGTGATGCCATTCAGTGAGGGCATGGATAATGGCCAGCAATTCCCTATCAAATATTTGATAATTTTGTTCGGCAGGGTTAAGGGATTGCAAAAGATAAGCACAGGGGTGATAGACCCCATTCTCGTCAGTTTGAAGTAAAACAGCCCCTGTTGCTACAAGGGATGCATCAGTGGCAACCGCAAATTGCCGGAGTGGATCGGGGTTTCGGAGTACCAGTTGCTGGGTAAACTTCATTTTCAGGATATCGAAGGTGTCTTGACACTCGGATGTCCAATTAAAATTGGAGTTCTTCTTCGTCAACTCAATGAGTGGTCAGGCGATGTCCGAGTAGTGGGAGATGAACGTGCAGTAGAAGTTGCAGAACCCAAGGAATGATCAGACGTCCTTGACAGTCCAAGGAATTGGCCAGTCAGCGATACCCTTGGTTTTGGCGGTATCCATGGTGACCTCTCCAGGTCTGATGATCATGCTGAGGTACTCAACTTCTTCTGCATTGAATGTACACTTTTCCAGTTTCAAGAAGAGCCTTTCTGCTCGTATATGCTCCAGTACTCAATGTGTGCGTTTCTGGTGCTCTTCTAAAGTTTTCGAGAAGATCAAGATATTGTCCATGTAGATGACCATCCATCCTTCGTTGATTTCTTGCTGGAACGTTCGGTTCATATAGGCTTGGAAGGTAGCAGGGGAATTGCATAAGCCAAAGAACATTATGTTTGGTTCGTATAAACCAAATTCAGTGGTGAAGGCGGCCTTCCAGCAATCATTGGGGTGAATGCGGATGTTGTTATATCCGGAGCAAATATCCATTTTAGTGAAGAACTGGGCGTCGTGAAGTCAAGCTATCAAGGTAGCAGGAAGGGGAAGTGGATATGCATTCTTGATCATCCAATCGTTGATGTAACGGTAGTCTTGGCAGGGGCGCAATTCTCCACTTTTCTTCCCAACAAAGAAGAAGCCGCTAGCTTGAGGTGATTTCGATTCAGAGATAAATCCCTTAGCAACGTTTTCATCAATGAAGGTTTTGATGGCTTCTCTTTCTTTCCCAGACAAGGGGTAAATCTTCAATGTGCAAGGGATGAACCCGGGTTTCATTTCGATTCTGTGATCAATGCCAGGTCATTCTGGAGGAAGTTTATTAAGCCCTTCCTTCATAAAGATGTCGTGGAAGTCGTGGAGGTACGAGGGAACAAGTTCTTCGAAACTCTTCTTCTTCTTCTTCTTCTTCTTCTTCTTCTCCTTCTCATCCATGGCAAACTCTTGAGCCTTATTACTAAACTTAGTCATCTCTTCGAAGGATGGCAGGGCGAGCGAGACTTGAGAGTAATTTGTGAGTTGCTTGAGTCGGGAGGTACCGTCGCGTGTGAGAGGAGTATCCATGGAGACTTCTTCAACAATCCTCATCTGTAACCCTTCGATATCGTATTCCATCAAAAATTCCCCCTTGTTTAATTCATAGGTGGCGATATTCCGGACTTCCAGTTCTATCCACACATCCTGCATAGTATCGAAGAATGGTTTGTCATCATCATCAGGGGAAGGGATTAATGCAGGTGGTGTTTCTTTAATTGGCGACAGGTCATCCGGAGCGAGAAATGGTTTGTCATGAAGGAACTCTCCTTCTGTTGCTCTTCCTTCTGTGAAATCCAGTTTCATCTTCTTTTCAACCCGTACCCCATCAGGCAGTTCTTCTGCTTTTCTAACGTGCTCCCGTTGGTCTTCTGGTGAACGCTGCTCCTTAGGGATGGGAGCAGGTCTCAGTGATGATTCTCTCTCAGCGCGTCTCTTCTTGGGTTTAGGAATAGGGGAGATAGGTCAGTGAGGAAGGGTCTCACTAGGGAGAGTCGACCTTGTGATCATAGGAGACAGTAATTTTACCTGTGGAGTAGGTGGTGAAGGAGCAGTGTCAGGAACAGCGATGGCAGGTGCTGAGGTGGGAATGGGTACTGGAGGAGTGGAGGCGACTATGCAAGGTGGCATTGATCGTGGGAGTTTCGAGTTCCTCCATTTCGGAATGGGATGATTGAATAGAAGGGGAAATTTCGCCTTCTTTCTATCAGTGTCAACATCTATCTCAATAAGATCTGACTTCGCAGTACGTGATAGCGTCACTGTTTCAGCAGTCCAGTCAATGACCAGGTTCATGGTGCATAGCCAAGGGATACCAAGAAGAATCTGGTCCCTTCATCCAAGATGGGTTATATTGAATTTCCCATACATGGTTCAATTGTCTATCTTGACAACGAGTAGACGGTAGTGTGTAATTGGGCCTCCTTTGATGTAGGAGCCATCGGTGGTAGTAACCTTAAATGGTTTACTAAGTCTTCTTCATGAGATATTGTGAAGCTTCACGAATTCTTCGGAAATGAAAGTTCTGGCAGCTCTGGAATCAATGATGGCGGTGGTTTCGACGGATTTCAGACAAGTACTTGAGATGAGGGTGATGGGAACACAAAGTTCTTTTCGTTCACCTACAGCACGTACAAGTCATAATAGTACAGATGGAGAAACATGCGTCAATTTATTTCTCCAAATTAAAAATCCTTGGCCAACCACCTCACGGTTTCTTCGTCATCACTTTCTACTTCTTGAATCTTTGACCCAGACCCTGAAGCTTCGGTTTCAGTCTGGCGTACAGGAGTGGGACGCTCCTTCTTCTTTGGGCAACTGTTCACACGGTGCCCGGGCTGTTTGCAATTAAAGCATTTGCCCTTCTTCATCAAGTCGACCTTCTCAGCATGAGTAAGGCAATCAACCTCCATCGTGTTCGGATCATGGGAGGAGGAGTAACGGGTGCTTCCATACTTCTGGGACTTCTTCTGTGGAAGGTGGCAATTGCGAATTGACTGTAAGTGGTGATAGGAGTTATCAATGTTAACACAAGTAGTGATGACCTCGTCAAGGGTATCCATGACATCTCTGGTATTAAAGAGGCGAGTCAGGATCCCCATGTTGAGTCCATCTTGGAAGAACTGGATTTTGGTTAACTCGTTGGTGATTCCCGCTTGAGTCATGAGAAGGGTGAAGTCAGCTGCATAAGTTTGGAGGTCTTTGTTACCCTGTTTCAGGTCACAGAGTTTGGTGATTGCAGATCTGGCTGGGTCAAGGGGTGCGAACGCTTTATTGAAGCTTTTAAGGAAGTCGTCGAGTTTGCCGTAATCATGAGGTGATTTGGAATGGGCGTCCTCAAGGAATTGTTCTTTCCATAAATGAGTGTTTCCCTTTTCCATAAAGGAACAGATGTAGATGATCTTCTGCTGATCAGTCATATAGAGCTTCGCATTGATATCCATATATGCGTGGCATGATAAGAGGAATGATTTCAAAGCGGTTCATTCTCCATCAAAGATGGTAGATGTACCAATCTTGAACTCGTGTTCTTTTGTCAACATTCTGGGCAAATAGCAATGTCAAGCAGGAGTGTAATCCTTCTTGCCTAAGCACGCTGTCTTGCTGTCTGCTAGGACTTCTTGATCGGACTGATCGAATCGGTGGGTGGGGGCCGAAGACTAGGTAGTTGACGGTTTCAAAAGGATTCTAATCTTTTGTTACAAACTGGGATAGTTCTGAACACGACTGCTGCAAATAAGCAGTATCAGGAGTCATGGGTTCAGAGTACTAGCTGGACAATGGTCTAGCACAGTTCAAGGTAAACAATGAAGACAGATTAGTTCAGGAGAGAACTAGACTGGCTGAGTTGAATACGTTCTACAACGACGAAGGTAGATCCGAGTAGAGGTACACAGAACTAGCTGAGTCAAGGCACGTAAGTTCACTTTAGACTAAGACTTAGGTGTGCTAAGCTTAGATACGATCTTAGACAACTAAGGATTGGAGGTCCTTAGCAAAGGAAGAATCCAGGTAAAACCCAGTAAGATTAGAATGAGGAAAATACAGTGTATCTATGAGCGTTTATATACTAAAGTACGAAGGGACTTTAGGGTAGGCTTCGTTAGATAACGACGGTCTGCGTAACCAAGAAAGGAAGGCAGTTATAGTACAACATGTTGAACATATGATGTCACAAACAAGAACTGAGTCAGGATGAGTCACGTATGAACATACAGTCAAGTGACTGTGAGTGAAAGTGATATACAAGGGAATGATGATGTAAGCATAAGAGAGAAAGCATAAGAAAGAAGAAAAGAAAATAGGGGGACATACAGCGACTGTAACACCTATGCTAGTATATGTTGAAGTCTTGCCTAGCTGCTACACTTGTAGGACAAGTACATTCAACCCAAGGGATCTGCTGTCTACTGAGGTAAAAGAAAGTGCACACTATATGGGACACAAAAGTCCAAAGCTCTATGGTCAAATCCGATTGCTATATATGATGTCCAATGCGCAGGAATTTTGGGTCCACAGGTTGGTAATGACTGGGAGGATAAGAAAAGAGTGCAAGTCCTTTGAATTGTTATAGATGTGATGGGAGGGTCGATATGATGATGAGGATAATGTTTTGCACAATGATAATGAGTGGATGATAATATTGCCTGCCTATGGCTTGTTAGACAGGGACCAAGTATCTGGGGCAATCCCCCTTCTACAGGATGGTATGGAATAGTGACTATGGGTCCCTTATAACATACTACATGAAAGTCTGGAGTACTATAGGTGAAACTAGGTGAGTCCGCTTTGGCCAATATTTGTATGTAAAAAGCCATGAGGTACTGCAGCCTATGATAATACATGTAATAATGGTGCGTGAGGCATAAGAATGTGTGAAATAATTGACTACTCACCAGTGGGGTTAGCTAGGACTGGACTGGACATAGGGAGGACAAGTGCAAAGGTATCTGAAGTGCAGGAATCTCAGAAACTGCAGGTCCAAGGATCCGAAACCTTGGAAATGATGGGGTTTGGTGTAAATGGCTTTGGACATGATGGGGTTTTGTGGAAACTTTGTAAAAATGACTATTGACAGGTCACAGAATGTTTGACTGTCACACCAATGGAAATCAATGCCTGATGCCATCATGTCAGCCAGTGTGACAGTCTAGCTGGCACTAGCCTTGCATGAGTCCATTTCCATTATTTGTCTAGCTCCTATACCGAATAAGCACGACCACCCCTAACCCTAGCACCATTGATATATACAGTTGCCAAGGTTACCGTGCCCTTGCCAGACTACCATACCATGGTACCAAGACACATTCCCACAAGCCGATGCCCATCGAATGCCCATGCCATGCCAACTAGTTCCATTTGGTGCATAGTACATTCCCATTTACCGCTGCTGATCCCACGGCAAGCTTTATTACATGTAGAACGCGTGCTGCAGCACACGCAGCACTATTACATATTGCTAGGGCTAAGTCTCGCATACTCGCTACTACTCTCACCTATCGATTCCACATACTTACGATGTATGATAAAGGACTGGTGACTTCTCCTCTGTTCGATACTCCCCTTCTACCATACAGTGGTAGGAATAGTCACTTACAATCATTTTTATATCATATCATTCATTAGACAGGATTCCCGTACCGCTACCGCTATTGCTATACGCAAATATATTTTCTTTGAATTCCAAATATCTTTGAAGGATCCTTTTATGTTCCTCGCTCTCAACACTTCCCTTACCACTACCTTCACTAAGCACTGGCATCATTGGTTTCATCACTATCACGCTATCACTCTTCACTGACCCCCAGTATACCGTGCTATCATGGATATTGGCATATGCTATCACCACGCTCGTCATTAGTGGCCTTCACAGCATCATTGGTATCACCAGTACTAATGGTAACTACCTTTTGCATGGCGCTTAACATCGGCATCCTCAGAAAATGCAGTGCTATCAGCAGCAACACTACCACTAGCATCAGGATCACTTTATAGGAGCATCACACATCTTATAGCAGTGCTTGATGAAGTATATTCACCTGTAACCCCTCGGGTCAAACGTTCTTGCACTGCAAGAATAGCAGCTAGGCAAGCACTCGACATATACTAGCTTGGGTGGTAGCTTGCTATCAGCCTAGCTAGATTGTAGTCTTTACACCGGTGCACCTGATGCTATCATATGGGCTGAAGCCACTGAATGCCTGATGCTATCTTATGGGCCAATGGAAATGAATGGCTGATGCCATCATGTCAGCTGGTGGACCTGTTGCTATCATATGGGCCAAAGCCACTGAACACCTGATGCTATCTTCTGGGCTAACAAAAATGAATGCCTGATGCTATCATGTCAGCCGGTGGACCTGGTGCTATCATATGGGTCAAAGTCACTGAACACCTGATGCTATCTTATGGGCTGATGAAAATGAATGCCTGATGCCATCATGTTGGCTGGTTGACCTATTGCTATCATATGGGCCAAAGCTATTGAATACCTGATGTTATCCTATGGGCCAATGAAAATAGATTCCTGATGCCCCATGTTGGCCGGTTGACCTGATGCTATCATATGGGCCAAAGCCACTAAATACCTGATGTTATCATGGCACAACACCATAGCTCCCCACTACAGGCTGTTTCGTGCTGATACTGGTGCCAGTTTCCACGTATGGAGTGGTGGCGCCAACCCATGTGACCGAGCTACCGCTGTTGACAATCAAGTTGTCTTCAATAATACATTAGCAGCCGCATGTTTTCTCAGTATTAAACTGACAGGTTGTGGGGGGCTACCAATGCCAACTGCTGTGGTGTATATAAGATCGTAAGTGTTTGTCACAGGGATGCTACCAACACGTCGGCCATCCCTAAAGGCCGCCATACGAGCCTCATCATGATCGTGCTGTACGAGGTTAATAGTACCATTTAGCCTTCTGGTAAGGGGGAGGGTGACGACGGAGTTGCGAACTTCGACGGGTGATCCAATGATTGGAAGGGCCAGCAGAAGTATTAACAGGAATGCAGTATGGAACATGGCTACTAGAAAGTAATATCATACTCAGTAGCCCATTATATACTTCAAGTTATGTGCCAGCGAACACGATGACCATGCGTGCCAAATGTGTGAAACGTCCCCCATTGAAAAAACAATGTTGAGGTTGCGATCCAAGTCGTCAAGGCAAAGATTCGACTTTGTAGCAAGAGACGGTCACGGTTTCCTGGCATAATTACCGATTTTTGGTTCTTGACTTGCCTCACGCTACCCATCGTGAATACATGTGTATACCTTGGTAGAACGGCATTGCCCAGGTTAGTGTAGCAGGCGTTGCTAATAAGTGATTGTCCCTCCTCGGATGCAAACAACACCGCCCACGTCAAGTTGCGCTTTGGCAGAACGGAGGGCCAGTGCTCTATCCGCTGTGTTCGGTATTCGCCGCGTTGGTGATCCCTGGAAAGGTCATTCTAGATACAGTTGAAATTTTCATAATGCATATTGTAACAATCGCTGCGGAAACGAGAATTTGATCAGGTCTGGACGACATAACCATCATGTAATCAGAAGAGGTGGAAAATCATGCAAATCCTGAGGGGACAGAGTAGTGGGAAGTAACCGTTTCCGGTTCTCATCCGACGTAGGATCACTGGTTCTTGCAGAATCTGAATGTGGAATCCTAGTACTATTCCGACAACTGGATTATATGTGTCCGCTTGTTTGATTTCCGAAGTCCAAACACTGAAGCTATCATACGACTATATGCTCTCCTATGGATCTGTCCCGCTCCTGGACGCTTTCAGTCGTTGCTCCTCTCGTTCCCTGCCTCTCACCACCGTGATACACGGCTCCCATTTCAACTTTCTAGAAGACAGGAAGTGCGTGCCACATAACACATGCGTGATATGGAAACACGCATTATCTGACGGGGCAATGAGAATTTAGCTATTCACCTGGGAAGATAACACCACATACCATGTGAGGGCGAAACGTGATTTGGTTGGGTTGGGCCGTCACAGAGAAACTCATTCTGGCGTTGTCAAGGTCAAAAGAAACAATGAACATTTCAACAGACAATATAAGTTACACACCATATGAGAACGAACCGTCCCCAAAGCATCACCAGCATTGAAATCATGCACTTCCTCGTTGTTGGACAGACTATGACAAGCAGCCAGCATCAGGCAAGCGAGCCAAAAGACGAGAACACGAGAACCTGCGCCAACTGAGTGGGACACATCCAGAACATCATTCAGTATCAAGCCAAAAGACCAGAATACAGCACTCTCTGAGAGCGGGACACGGCCAGAGCATCATCAGCGTCAGAAAACTGAAACACGAGAACACATACTCTGAGAGCGGGACACAACAAGAGCGCCATCAGGGTTGGGTATTAAGCGAGCCAAAAGATGACAACATGCACTAGCTGGGAGTGGGATGTGACCAGCGCATCATCAGGGTGAGTAAGTGAGCCAACAGACGAGAAATGCACTGCCTGAGAGCGGGACATAGCCAAAGCATGATCAGGGTTGGGAAAGCAAGCCAACAGAGATGAGAAACACACTACCTGAGAGCGGGACGTGGTCAGGGCATTATCAGCGTCAGGTGAGCGAGCCAACAGCTGGTTTTGTCGCTCCAAAGGTCGAATGTGAAGGCAATTCTAGGTTGATGGCGAAGCTGCTCTCGTCTGACGTGTTTTAGTGGAAACACCGTTTGACGCAAAATAGTTACCGGTAAGAATGCGTGAGAATTTGAAAATCCGACGAAATTTAGTTTCTTCGCTAGCCCATCTGCGTCTGATTTTTCTGATCAGTTTTGTCGCTTGGACCATGTTGATTGGATGACTTCCCTTGGGCTTTAGAATTCCAGATACGTGATTCAAACCTTATGTGCCGAGGAGCCGCTGTGAAACGTAAGCAACTTCCAACTCCGCACGTCAAACGCACCCCGTTCCAGATTCAGATCGTTGTTCTAAACAATATTTCAATGTCCGCGATGTACAAACAAGGTGCTACATTCTGCACCATGCGTGCTCCCAGAGCTTCATTTACAATTTTTCTAGCTGATTATGGTGCATTCTCGTGTAATGTGGCGAGGAAAAGAAAGGACTTAGGCATTGTTATGATGTTTTTCATATGTCCAAGTCTCCCGGATCTCCCTTTTATGCTAATTGGTGATCGCTTCAGGTGTATGGTACATTCTGCACCATGTGCAACGTGCTATCCGTGTCTAATGACAAGCATGTCCGTCTCTGGCGCCTCTCAGATCGACGAACCATCGCCATCTTCCGGCACTCATCCTCGCTGCTTGCTTTCCGTCACTCTCTCCGCAGACGGCAAGCACATCTTCAGCCAAGATTACAAGATCTCAAAGTGGGCAGTACTAAAGAATGCTAATTCCAAAGACGAGTTTCCATTCTTGACTCTTATAACACAATTAGAGCATCCTTCGTGCAGATCCTGGCTATTACCACAACCCACGATGCATGAGGACCAGGGCACTGCTGAAGAATTACTCACCCAAGACATCTGCACCGACCCCAACAACTATACTTCATTTGCCCATCGCTCATTTATCCTGGCCCGGAAACACGCCTGGGATCTCGCTCTTGATGATGCAATCAAGATGAATCATACAACAAATTAGTCATGGTCGTCTTACTAAAAATTTGCCTTCATTTGTGACATAGCCCATCAGCATTCAGCCCTCATTAACACTCCAAAGGCAATTCCCTTTGCGGAAAAGGTCACGTCCGCGAGGCGCGCATAGCATTCGATGCCGCATTTGTGTTCACCGACCAAGATTCAGACACTAACCATTTTCTTCTCTTGATAAAGGTAGCTTTGATTCATCTTTGCTTCATTGCATGTTTTAGAGCATCGCCCTCTTCAGTGCAGTTCAACACGATCAAGTAACGTTGCTCATCAAAGAGCTGGCTACCGCTTGTCCGAATACCGATCCTTTCGCGCGTCGTGTCATGCAAGTAAGTGTCATGTGGCTACGCTTGGTCATTGACGCTGACCTTTGTAACTTGCACATTAAATATATCTACGCGTTCAACTCGGAATCGATAGCGCGCGTCATGATGAAGCTACTGACCACTTCACTGGCGCCGTCAACTCAGGTGCCTTCTCATTGAAAACCATTCATTTCATGTATGATGACTTGACCGCGGTCCACCAAGATGATGCATACGTAATACTTTTCGAAACTGAGTGTTTTGTTCAGCTCTTCGGCTGGAATCTCAAGTCTTTGTGTCATACTGCCCATCAGAAACAATGCCTGGCATTTCTTTCGTCAGGTAGATTTGACGAAGCACACAAACATATGATGGACGCTATCAATGAATCTGCAAAGGTCAGCTGCCTCGATTGGTCCAATGGCAAGTTTCAGTAACATAACCCGAGGGTACCATACTCACCCACACACATTGGACTCAGAATTCAAGGTAGTGCGCTTGCTGAGTAGAGTGATTGCATTCTTGGCGTATGCCCTCCCTTATTCAACTCACTCTTTCCTACTGACCGTTGGGCAAGTGGAGATCCAGGGGCAAGAGCAAGATGGCTATGATACAGAACCCAATTTCTTCCACGGTATGCATCAAGTACGTGGAATGGTATGTCTTTTTATTTCTTTACATGGTGCATTATGGCGTTCTCAAATTTCCCAATCACGACCTCAATAACACCCCAGTGAATTCATTCGAGCCGCCTGTCAACTCCCAAGTATTGGGGACAGTATTGCAATCGATACCTAAAGTCTTTTCAATCGTCGTGTACACGAAAGAGACTAATGCACCACTTTGTCGACTAAGATTTATGCGCTGGGAGTAAGCTTGGACCTCGAAACTGCGTTTTGTTCGACGGTGTTATGGAAGTGGAATAAATTGTACTCGCGATGAACGTGGCTGTCTTTATATAATCTAAGAACGTAAATCTGACGTATGAGATGATCAATAACCACGGAATGTCCTGGAAGCTGATCACTCAAGACGAGTGGTTGCCTTGAGCATAAATGTCGAGCCAACCAAACGAACAACTACTGACAACAAATCCATGTGCCCTAAACTGTGTCTAAATGCTGAAGACAATTATATGACGGTATATTATCGACATGATCAGCCTGAAAATCAATCGAACCTATTAAAGGTCCTTAACCTGTTCCTCGAGCCAGTTCCACAGCTCCGAAGCCTGCTGTGGATCCTGCCCTTCCGGATGCGTGTTCCCAATGCGCGCCCATGGTACAAGATACTGTCCAGTACATAAGTTCGAATTCAGTCAAGAGAGAAGGTGAGCTAACCTTGCCGTTGAGTTTCGCTCCTTCTGCAGTAGTTCCAGCGTATAATTGTGTAAGCGCGCCAAAGGATACATCATGGAAAATCATGCTCTGCAAATATCGAACGATTAGCTTCTGGAAGGTTAAATGATTGGATAACACGTACGGCTATCATTCTGAAAAAGGAGCTATTATGACGAGCAAGCTCCGTCTTGATAGCACCAGGGTTGAGTGCTGTCGATACTATACCCTGGTTGCCGTATCGCCTAGCTACTTCAGCTGCAAATAAAACGTTGCCCTTTTCGCATCAAAATTCAGGAGAGGAACTGATACTATGAAGACAAGACTTACCATTTTGCTTTGACCATAGAGGCTTATGGCGCTCTTCTGTTTTCTAGCGGAAGAGTCCTTGAACGTTTTGTAGTCTAGACTACCGAACCAGTGACCATTAGAAGACGTGTTCACAATGCGCGCAGTTCCGTCAGGTGACTGCGCGGCACCCACTAGAAGTGCAGGCATGACAATCTTCGTGAAGTAGAAGTGACCAAGGACATTTGTGCCAAATTGCAGGTCATAACCGTCGTCCGTCAACAACTCCACAGGAGGAGTCATTACCCCACTGAGCAACATGTGAGCAGACGATGGCACGACAAGTTAGGCAACACTCACGCGTTGTTGAATAGAACGTCAAGTACAGGTTCCCTCCTACAGGAAAGTGTCAGCTGTCTTGTTGCTCAACAAATAAGATGCAAGCGTACCGCAGAAACTCTTCTCCGGAAGCCTTGACAGACCTCAAGTTTGCCAAGTTGAGTTGCAAGAAACACGCTTCTTTTCCGGTGCTCTCCTTTAGGTCTCGAATAGTGTCTTCACCCTTGGTCTTGTCACGACAAGCAATGTAAACCTTGGCGTTCTTTGTAAGGAGGACCTAACAATGAAAGTGTCAGGGCGAGGTAAACATGTTGATGGGAGACAAACTCTGGCAGTCTCTTTGCCTATCCCTGAATTAGCACCAGTGACGAGAACAACCTTCCCGGACATGTCTGGTATGTCAGACGCATGAAACTGCGTTGATGGGGGAAAGGCCTCGCGAACGAATACTGACCAGACGTGACCCATTATGAGTGAAGGTTGAAGACTTCAGTTGGAGGACTTCTAAGCGGGAAGAAATTCAACTGTGGGTGAAGATGGTGACTATAGTAAATGCCCAAATACGAGCCTTCTATAAGTATGTTGCACAAGCCGAGACTGTTCGCGTACGCGGCAATTACTCCTATGATCAGTCACGTCGGGGCGTAAATATATATATACGACTTACCGAATCAACCAATGAAAATCGTTAGTCGTTAATTGATTCGTCATACTCTTTGTTTGAATGGTACCGACTCGTATGACTCATCAGCGGGTTGGATTAATCCGTGCTACGGAGTGCTACAGCCTACGTAGCACTCCGTAGTGAATTACGTTTCCCTGATGGAGTCAATGATGCCGAACCACCGTCGACAGTGCGATATTCATGTGATGGTCTGAAGGTGCAAAACCTAGCGCCTACTCTCCAAACTACGATCAAATATGATAGCATGCTGATTTCTACTGTCAAGGTAAGGCATTTAGCATTGCTGAACGGCTTTACTATGACAGTAGTTACTTAGCCCGCGTCAGCCACTGACTCAAAGAGGACCAACAGCGATACAACAGCCGCATCAATGTTACTAATAAATTTACGTAATGACGATTTGGACGCTTACAGCGGTTTTCATAATTATGAGAACCGCTGTAAAAGCACCAAAATCCGATTTTAACTTTGTTGCCGCGTCGGAGTTTACATAATTTATCGCTGTATCAACCTTTGTAGTTTGTAAAAAACACCATGCCCTTTCAGACTGAACGCCAGCAAGCTGTAGAATCAGTGCTTGAAGCATATCTTGCAGCACTCGTAGCAAATCCCAAGTCCTTCTGCCTCCGGTCAACGGTGAGCATGATCAAGTCTGCCCCATCGCAGTCACTATTACACTGAGATATAGAACTGCAAATAATCATCGCAGAGTCCTAGTACAGCTATGTCACATTTTCAATCAGTGCCAGAGGTTTTAGTGATGCTGCATAGTACTCTCATGCTGACAGCTCGCAGAAAGAGCAAATATTTATTGAACAGATTGATTTCGACGGGCCTAAGACGGGCCCGAGATTCGATATGATCGGGTCATGTATGTACTAGTACTGACGCGGCGAAAAGCGAAAGCTTTTCATCAAGATCATGATCAAGATAATATCAATATTAATTGCATGTGCTCGATCTTGGCACTTGAACTCTTCGAGTCAATTTGAAAGTTCGCGATCAGATAAGTCTACACATAATCGATCACTACTATGTGTTTCGATCTTCGTCCAGGCGCATTGTCTATTGACGTTTTAACCATGAACACCACAGTATATCTAATGCAAGACAAGACATGGTTCGAGTATTCCGATAAATCATTCAACTCGTGAGTCGAGATAGTGATTATTATATGAATATTCATAATCCATATTCAAGTTCGGCCAACCCACGAGATCACTAGCATCATGATATGCCATAGTGCCGTATGTTATATTTGGCGAAGAAACTGTATGCATCGGGCAGTCATAGTTCATCGACAAACTCTCATGAAGAAAATATGACGCTGGCCTGCCGTCAGTAGGATTCTCCATGAAGATGCGTTACTAACTCACCAGGATGAATAGGAGTAGGGTATTCGAGCTTGGAAGAACCAGTGCCATGACTAGTACTAGCAGCTGGAGTCGAAGTCGCCTGTTCTTCGAGAAGCGAACGGTAATTTGTGACAAGCTGCTTTATAGTCTCAACAGCTACTCTCGAGTCAGTAATATTCAATCTCGAGAGTTTAAACTACCGACCTTTCATCAGAATATCGTGCCGTGTGTTGGGGTTCTCCTGCGTTATATCTTTGATCATCTGTCTCAGTTGCGAAAAGTCTTCTGCCTCAGTCAAGCGGTAGAGGCGCTGTAGTGACCTTTTGCGACTCCTGCCAGGGTGTGTGTGTCTGTCAGCTGTAGACATACTTTTCTGAGGAAGTGCGGAACTCTGAATGTGGTAGGTACTTATACCGTCATGCAGTTGGTGTGTCACGGCATACACCGCCAAGAAGCATTGAATTTATCTTAGTCCTTTGCAGTCTTGTATATCCATCTGATCTTTACATAATATTTAAATCTTTCGAAATCCAAGAGAAGGCCTTGGGCCGATCAGCCGATTGACACACCGCTCTGCAAAGCTGTACGATAGACGCCTAACAGACGCCTAACCGAGAACTGTCCATGAGAGCGCTCAGGCAAAGATCAAGACGATTTTCATCCCGATGACTCTAACTTGAACAAACTGAATCACATGCAAGATTTAGGATAACTAAAAAAATCAGAAGATGAGGGAAAATACGCATATCTCGCTGGTCCTCAGTAATAACCGACACTACATGATGGTGGCATTGTTTGTGATAGTACGTGACAATAGTCCACACGTGCGTGACTGGAACGCTTCTCGGCAGCATAATTGTACTAACTCATAAAATACAATTGTGAACCTTCGTAAAACAAGCGATGCACTGCCTTGCGGGCACAGGCTCTGGAGAATCTCGGTTAGAGGTACGAATGTCTTGTCCAGAATGCAGAGCCATCACAGTTCTCCGCCAACTACAACTTGAGGTTCCCGGAAATAGAGTGTGCTCGGGGGTGCTTCAGTGATAAGACAGACTGCTCCTGCACAGGAGGTGCGGTAGTGTTGCTACCCAACTCAGAAGCACGTATGGGATGTACAGCCACCCAGTTCTGCTATGGCCTGATTTCCTAGGTAGCTATTAATGCAATCTGCTTGGGGGTACCTGGTGATATGTGGAGTGAACTTCTCCTGCACATCAGATTGGCGCTACTATGACCCATTTAGCCATAGCAACGCAGTGTGAAGAACAACATCCAAAGGCGCACGAGTATAAAGTTTTTGCATCAGACAATTACACATAATACAGCATGGCGGGATTCGGACTCCACGCGATACCGTGAACTTACGTGTTTCGTGAGTGCAAAGAATAATGATGCACTAAAAATGTTGTGGCAGCACTGCAAGGATATTTTCGGTTTAGCATAGACAGAAATCCTAGCCGCTTCACGCATAGATCAACAGAGCAATGGAAACTTAATGATCTAATAAGACTTAGCTATTCTGGAATGAAGGCAACTTACCGCCTTTGCCAGCGACTGACCATGGCTAAATCCAAGCTCCTCGAGTAGTTCCCCAAAGTCATCCGAACGGAGTTATTGTAAGGCTGGTGGTGAGTTCGGCAGGGAATTGTGAACGAAGAGATATAAACGAGGCGTGTTAACCGGTAACACGAAAGCAGGAGGTACTAGGACTAGGGAAGAGGACTTTTTCGAGAAGCTTTTCGGTCTAACTTGGAGCGGGGATCTCACTGTAGGATTCGCTGTAGATACGAGAGTGTACATGAGCTACTTATACTGAAAACAATGAGGGTCCTCGGTAATGGATGGGCCGAGCGATTATGTGAGGACGAAGGGTAGAAAAAGGTGGCGTCGTACTTGGATAGATAAGAACGGAAAATAAAGAGGGTACGAAGATTGAATGAGTAGTGTTGACGGAATAGCGAGGGTCGAATAGCGTAGTTGACAGCGGTGAATTGAGAATGGTGTGTCAGTAACGATGGCGAAGGACAGAGAGTGGACAGAAATAACGAGTTTGTTGTAAAAAGCAGGAACTGGGACCATATGGATAGACGACGGTAGTAAGGTAATGAAAGAGGAAAGGAAAGTATCCGCGTGACTTTCGGATGCGATGTGTGACACTGATCACATCATTTAGGTCACGTGGACGGTCTCGAACGCGTCGAAAGGCTCGAGCGTTAAGGTTTGATCTGAAGCTGTGGTCGGGGCGTAGAGGACATACGGTCCTTACATTATAGATATTTTGTGTTCTCTTTGAGTCTCACTCATCCTTCGAGCCTTTGAGTAAGTATCCCAAGGTTGTGGCTCGGAGGCGAAAAAACCACCCATTTTTAGACACCAGTAAACGCAGTATAAAATTCTTTCAGTCCTTTGTCCTTGTTTTTTTAGATGAATCCATTTTGAGACACAAACCTATCATATCGGTAATGACTCGTCTCCCCAAGAACAGCCATGACACGTACCCTACAACAATGTCGTATTCAAGTTAATTTTTATCGTCCGATATGTTATCCTTCACCCAATCAACTGTTCGGAAGGTGACATTATGCGGGAAAGCACCACCTGGTCTGTCTAGGATGGCAATGGACCATAGCCATGTTCGCACGATACGGGAAAATAGTTGTGAGCACTATTGTCCATCGTGGTCGCATCACCGAGGAGTCTGACAGTGACGTTTGAGTGGAGGGAAGCTCTCCTCATAGATACTTCCGGTTTCGGGAGACTGAAAACAGTGCGTCTTTTCTCCAGGCAGCTCTGATAAGAGTATCGTCGATATCAACTCCGATGACCTGATGTGTCTGAACAAATGGTATCCTGAACCGCGTCAAAGGTGGAATGCCTATCTTACAAGTCATCCACTAGCAGCACTCATTACATCCAACATCCAGAACTCGCTTACCTATGAAGAATTCGGTAGGAAGCAAAGCCAGTCGTGGATTTCGGATGAAGGGACACTTAGAGTAATACTAGTATCTGTACAATTCTCCGTCAAAATACGCAAAATAATCAATTTACTAGATACCTACCCATGATGATTCCATAAATCAGGACTACTTGGCTATTCGCATGCGCTATGATCGTTGCAATGATGTGTACACCGCCTAATGGCGCCAATGTCTGACAAACATAATTTTCCGGCTGCTCCCGCCCAACATTCACACATGGTTTGCCGTTTGTCAGCTTGAATT
>MU173053.1:100492-122153 GCA_016695475.1 Suillus decipiens | reverse complement strand
AAGAGCATATTGCCATCTAGGAAGGACGTTGGAATGTGAATAGAAGGACTCTTGATAAACATACCACTCATCGGGAAAGGGGCCTGGGTGTCGATCTGAGCTGTTGAAGGTGAACAGGACGATTATCACAGATGATGGGTCGCTTACTTGGGATATGCGATGGTGGTAGTGGAGAGGTACTAGGTGCAGTTCGAGAACTGCGGGGATTGCTGCGCAGCGTTCGCACAAACGGTAAGGTAATAGTAATGTCTATCACACAACATCAGCATGGGACCCAAAAAGGAAGATTTGGACCAACGATCTCCTGTCTTATGGGTGGACGCTTCCCGATATCGTGAGGGTATCCAGTTTATGGAGGACGTGAAAAAGAATGGTTCAATGTTGTATCTAAGTATCAATAGCCTCAGAGCAAGTAGATCAATAAAAAAAACCACTACATACCTTGTACCCAGCATGCGCAAGACCGGTGAGGTTAAGTCATCCACGAATATCGATCGAATTCGGATATTTCCTGGTCGCTGCAAAATCATCTTACCCCTTGATAAGCATGCGAGAAGCGTGAGACTCACTCCTGCTTGTAACATATCCCAGAACCCATCCTCCTGCCCAGGTCCCACTGCCATAGTATCGCCCTTTCCTCCCATATCTGAGCGTGCAAAGGTCCCGTCGTCACGCACATCCATCCAGTAAACGGTGCTAGTCTTATTCGCCTCACACTTTTCGAGCATCTTACTACGCTTTACTTGGCCTGGAGTCCAGTTCCCGAACTGGCTCTGAGGATACCCCCGCCAAGATGGCTCAATGACAGTCGTAGAGGCCGTAAAATCAAAATCTGCGTCAAAGTCCATCCATGGCCATGGTCCCGACGGTGCCGCATGTCGATATCTGAGGAGTATCAGTCGGCAAAAATGAGGAAGATAAGAGGACAGAGCTTACGGTGGGGCAGGCACTGCGGGTGGCATAGCTGTATTAGTGATTTCCTTGCCAGCCTGTGCGAGATTTTGGAGAGTAATGTCCTTCAAGTCGTCATGCTGCATCCCCAAGGCCTTGGCTACTGACCTGACTGTCATGGTGTCTTAGCGTCTGGGATTAGTTCGTACAGGAATCGTCGTGAGGAAGAGTGATGGTGAATATATATATTCATCATAGACAAGCGCCCAGCGCGCCGAGTCCGTTCTCAAGGCATGGCCACCTTGTAGTACATCTTTAGGTGTCTATGGAAGCAGTTTGTCACTGTCAGCTGGACTCCGTGCGTAAGATTCTCATTACATATATGTATGACACATGAATGCATGATGCTCCAAATGGAACTTCAATAAATTGCGTGAAGTGCGCGACAGTGACCGGAGCTGAGCACTAGCGTTGAGTAGTACTACATACCTTCACATTTTTTCGCAGCTGCGTCGAGTCTATCTTACTAATCGCTGGCAAAGTCGCTCGCATTCATTCCCACTTGTTAATGTTGGCAAGTGTCGTTCTCCAGCTCCCTTGAACTTTTTTGATTTAGCAATGTGCCTGCGCTTCACAACCAGTCAAGCGCTCTTATGCAACACGCGATTATTATGTCCTCAAGCATCACCCTTCTGCAGGCGCATCTCTAAATGAATGCATTGGAGAACTTGGAGTAGAGCTCGTCGAGCAAATCAGAGAATTGCAGAATACATGACTCGTGCACTCTGCAAAGCTCATGCCCAGCATTTCTCCAAGGACAGTTTCGGATAGAGTCCTCGGCAGGTTCGAGGAGTTGGTCACCCTTGCAGCGCATTCCACTAGTTTATATTTACGGGTGGGCCGCAAAGCCCGTGCACACCGCATCTTATCGTCCATAAAACATTTGTCTCTCCAGATACCCCGCAAACGGACAAAGCGAGATGGCTCTTTTCTAGAACGTGCACCTCCCATAACTCCCGGCGACCCTCGACCTAAAACTTCTGAAATCATCACAGAGCGACTTGGATTCGTGGATCCCTTATTTACACGGCAATGTCATATCGTTAACGACGAGCACCCCGAGTATATGATGAATGTGACGGGTGTGTGGGAGATGGGCTTCACGGGAGAAGGTAGCCTGGTGGATGATGGGTTGGACTACTGGAGTCGGAACTTGGCGGATAACTTTGTGCGCTATACCCTGTGTGATTCACTTTGGCGCTAACTTTCTCAAAGGATGCTGACAGCTCATATGACTTTAACGACCACATCGATTTACCCACCCCACTTCTTTCAAACGATGATCACGGCACGGGTTGTACTTGTCAAGTCGCTGTTGTCAAGAATGACGTCCGCGGCATCGGACTTGCTTACAAGTCAAAAGTTCCCGGCGTCCGCATATCATCTGGACCTATGTCTGACGCTGACGAGGCAACTGCTTTGAACTACGGCTTTCACAATGTGCCTATCATTATTTGCAGTTGGGAGCCACCTGATGATGGCAGATCGATGGAGGCGCCGGGATATATCATTGAAAAGTATTTTGTGAACGGTATACAAAATGGTAGACAAGGGAAAGGATCGATATTTGTCTTTGCCAGCGGAAACGGGGCTGCGAACGGAGACCACTGCAATTTCGATGGGTATACCAACAGCATATACTCCGTCACTGTCTCAGCTATAGACTTCAAAGGCCTACATCCATATTATTCTGAACCTGCTCTGCCAATACGATTGTGGCATACAGTTCAGGGAGCGGAGGACATCCTTAATATGCACAACTTCGAGGAGTTGGAACACGTGACGGTTAGAGTATGGATATCACATACTAAGCGTGGGGATGTTGAAGTTGAGCTCACGAGTCCTAGTGGGGTGCGCAGCGTTCTTGCATCTAAGCGGGTTGGCGATAGCGCTAGAGATGGTTTTAGAGGGTGGAGATTTATGTCCCTCAAGCACTGGTATGATTCCTATATTTCCAAGACGTTTCAAGATTGACAATATTTTCGTAGGGGTGAAAATGCGGGCACCTGGACGCTGAGAGTCTCTGACCAATCATCTGAGGGGCACAACGGAACTTTCCATGGCTGGCATTTCATGTTCTGGGGCTCAACCATTGATCCCACTCTTTCAATAACCTACGTTCTTCCAGTTTCAGAGTACCAGCTTCCTTCCACGGCTAACGACGCAGTCCACACCCCAACATCGACATCCGGGAAATTCTACCCTAAGCCCACTTCTGGTCTACCAGACGATCACGGTACTGCTGAGGGCGAGGCCAACAAACCTGCGTTCCCATCCCCATCCGTACCGGCGACAGCGACGATGACGCCCACACCAGACGAAGGCTGGTTCTCAGACCTATCCAACCTCGTGTCTAACCAGAAATGGTTCTTCGGCGCTATCAGCGCAGTAGTACTCTTCGGTGTGGGTGCAGGTGTGTTCTTCTGGAGACGCAGGGTGAAGCATCGAGCGTACGCTGCGCTCAATGCGGGTGACGAGCTGCATATGAGCTCGGTTTCAAGGCAAGGCAGGCCCCGTGCTAAGGAACTGTATGATGCATTTGGGGAGGTGTCGGATGACGAGGATGCAGATGAAGAGACTCGATTGCATCACAGTGGCACAGGGTTTCATTCCGGGTTCTTAGACGACAACGACCCATCGTCCTTCTGGCCCTGCTCCTGTATACAGAGACAAGCCTCAAGATGTGAGTCCTGATGTTAGATCTGCAAGCCCTGGGAACGGGAGTGGCGTGGAGATGGGAGCATGCTTCTCAAACACAATGATCTATGTAGATTTATATACATACTTTTTTATTTTGGCATTTCTTTCATGTGCGTGAGGATATGGGCTGCATCTCGTATTTCGTTACAGCAACTTTCATATCGATAGACCTTTAGCTTTAATGTTTGTCTTTGGAGAACCGTACTTCCTCCTTTTTCTTTGACGTCGTGCTGGCCAATTCTTTCAGGTATTCTTTAGCGTCGGATATGGATTAGTACTTGCTAAATGGTCAATTTTTTTCAGTATGTAGTGGGTCTTTGTTGTTGTTGTTTGAGTCGCGCCTCGATTCTGAGTACCATTTATAATGACAATTACATAATGTGTTAGCGACGTCCATGCAAGTAATACTGTCTGGCTCGGATAATATTCAGGAGGTGTAGAATAACTATCACTTGAAGGGCGATAGTTGTTCAGCACCTCCTGGATATGAACAGCAATGTTTTTGGCGCAATTGTCCTCTGCCAAGGATGTCAGTCAGGTCACTCAGGTTATCAAGGCCCTCGAAACCGATGTGTCGCAGAAGTACTCTGTCATTATTGCTGCTAACGACTTCTTCGTGTCGCTAAGGTCGTTCTCAAGAACATCGGGGATTTCGCGTCCTTCTCTGGCTGTGCCATGCCACGAGTAGTTTTGACAACGGGAACATGGTGCGTTGTTCAGCCTGAGGGCTCCTGTACTTTCAGTGTTTCTGAATCGCTCATTCATTCAAGTCTGTAATGGCAACTCCTCCCTACCAATTCTCAATATTCAGTTTAAGTGCTAAGAATGGCGCTGATGTGCTACATATATTCTTAATCACTCACTATGTTACTTAGTAGTAGTTCTGGGTGCACTGCTGGCTTTATCCTCAGCATCATATCCCACATGTTCATGTCATATCAAACACTGTAACTGTAGCGCTCCATTGATACATCATTGCTGCAATTGTAGCACCTTTAGCTTGTCATGCTAATGTATCCCGTCCGTCTTGTCGCATTCAGGTGCGATCCTTGTTTCGCCGGTTCAAGGTATTGAGTTATCCGCAAGTCTCAGGCACGTCGTCGAAGTACGATCTAACTCGATTGTACAGGGAACCCGTAAACAAACGCGTAGCGTATACAAAAACTAGCTGCTGCATGTAACTACCGATGATTTAAGGTTCAAGCCACCGTTTCGGCTCCTTCCGAGTCGAGCTCATCACTAAATAACTCCAACACAAGGTAGACACAGAAGTGACTGCTCTGAGTGACGTAGGGACTCCGTACACCATAGGATCCTCATTTGTGTATTCTACATATAATGATCCAGCGCTGCTACTACTCAGATAAGTTTCAATATTAATCCTGCAATCGTCCTTACAGCTTCTTGTAGTGCGTTCATTCGCGAGTATATTGCGAATCTCTCTGTGCTCAGTGCTCACACTTATAGAATATGCCAGTCATTACCTCTCTGCACGTACGACAGACACGTATTTCTATTATCTATCTATCTATATACACATATTATAAGAACGGAACATTTGATCGTGCGGAACCTTTTCGGCGTCGTCGCCGATGTGCGTCTTCCACTCAAATCCTACTTCAGCTCAGATGTATTGAAAGAAGCTGATCAAACGCCTCCTTTGAATGCTCCCGAGCAAACTCCTGCTTAGTTGGCGGTGGCATCAGTGAACGGGATTGTGGAAAAACCGACACAGGAGTTGGAACCATCGAGCACAGTGTAGAAGCCCTGGATGAATGTGTAATTATTAATAAAATCATTACCCCTTGGCCAGTGGGCATGCCAATGTCGCTAATGATGAGATATGTGGCACTGTCATCACCACCATTGAACTGGGAGTTGTGAGAATGAGTCGAGATTTGGGTGTTGGAGTCTTATCCCTAACGCCCAAATCTTGACTCGTTGTCCTGTATAAAATGGTGAATGAGGGGTGTGAGGGCCGACAGAATCGATGTACGCCACTAATACGGAAGTTCAAGTTTTGTAGGGCACTGTACTGGTAAGAGGAAATGAGAAGAAGACCAGTCACCGGGTTCACAGTAGCGCCGGTTGCAGCCTGGTGCCTGTCACAGACATATATCAATGCTGGTTAGACCACTATTACTCGCTGCACTCTAAGTACACACCGGCGGCAATGAAAAGAAAGGTAGTGCCAGTGATAGGACTGAAACACAACAATTACCATCAAGTCTGAATGGATATAGGAGTTGAGGTAGCTTACTGGGTAGTCACATGTTTTCTCACTGTTGAACTGACAAGTTGTGGAATCCCTAAAGGCCGCCACGCGAGCTTTGTCGTGTAAGAGAAATTATTGGAGAAGTTTAGCCTGCTGGTGAAGGGGAGTGTGATTAGGGATTTGCGAACTTCAACGGGCGATCCCGTGACCGATAAAGCCAGGAGAAATGTCAACAGGGATGCAGCGAGGAACATGGCTTACTGGAAAGTAATATCATACTCGGTAGCCTAGCATATATTAATGTTCTAGCGAACGCGCGCCAATAAGTGGAAGCTGGAGAAGGTCGTACCCATGGGACGTCAGAGTGTAGTAGGAGATGGTGCACGGAACAGGTACTAGTAGAGAAACGCATGCGATGTAGCGAATCTGCTCATCTACAGGTTGCACCAAATGAATATCAGCATTTCATCGAAACAAACCTTTCAAGTTTATCTGAAATTGAGACTATATCACGTAGTTGAGACTCTAGAATCAGCGATCTGGGTGGACTGGTGACCAGCCCCTCTGTGAGGCAAATTCTCGATAGAGGTAAAATTGAGTTTAAATTTTCTCAGAGTAACGTGACGTCTGACCAATGGGAAAACAAGTGTTTTTCGTGATGCTGTGTATCATCTGAACCAATCAATGGACTTGGAATGGACATAAAGCAGTGTGCACTAGTACCGAATAAGTCACTACAGCAGCAGAGACACTTGAAATAAAGTATTCAATGATCTCCATGTGGCTTACACGCGGCTATTCATATCCACTTGTGTTGCAAGAAGTCACCCAAGTATTCCTTGTCCACAGCATTTGTGGAGCATGCAGCGTGCCTGGCACATGTCTCTGTCCCGCCATCCACGCGGAGCAGTCGCAGGACCTAGGGGCTTTACTGTATAACATACCAGTGTCTGGTTCCTTCTGGGATGTAGTTCTAGTGTAAAACAGCCATTTACGCAGAGTCTACTGAAAGCATCACCACCGACGGAAGCGCATTCCAGTGCGCAAATGACGGCATGCAAACAACAGCTCATTGCAACCACTTTGGCAAATCTCCGACAACATCCTCCATGCTCATGCCATGTCTTCCACCGTTCTCACCCTTGTCTTGGCCATGATCTTACATAAAGTAAGAATTGGCCACACTGCACGCCGCAGGAACGGAGCATCGGTGTCGTGTAATGAACTATGCGGCTGAAGCGTAATAACGATATAAATTGTGAAGAGCGTGAGCGAAATGCTGGCTTCGACGTAGTGGTCGAGCGTCTGTAGAGATCCTTGATTGAACTCCATGACGTTCATTCCAAACACAGACTGTGAGTGTGAAGTCAGATGGGTTCAGGTGGGTTCTGTATCAAAAAACCTCGGTACTCACAGCTAAAAGGCTTGCCGGGAGGAAGACCATTGTGAGGTACGAGATCTAAAGATTCGTTAGTATCCGTGAAGTCAGTCATCAAGTTCAGAAAAGACGGATGCCTGTTTCATAGCTGCCGAGTCCCTGACCGTCGCCTCTGTCAGTTTCCGCGCCTGACTATTGTCGTCGATATTAATACCTGCAAAAGCAAGGTCCATCATATTTTTCAGTCGGCTGCTCAGCGTCGCACGTCGCATTTCTACACGATCAATTTCGTCGAGTAGATTCCCAGATTCTATCTCCATAAGTTCCTTCGTCTCTGTGCGTTGTTCATCGGAGAAGTCACTCGATTCCATGGCCGGATTATGGGTCTTCGCGATAAATCGTACTGATGCCCCAAAGTTATAAAGGAGTGCTTGATAGTACAAGAGATGCGCTTGGAGGATATGAAGTTCTTGCGTGAGGTTGATGTTATTCTTCGTTTGCAGTACCCTTGACTCCTGGATATCCTTTAGCAACATCACTTCCACCCTGCACGAGGATTACATAGATACCAGTTCACTGGAATGGTTGTACAACAGCTCAAGGGACTCATCCCATGCATATAGTGCATACCACAAAATCGCGAGGAAGAGGAACGTCGGGTCTTTTGACTTGGCGAATACTTTTTGCCAGTACACACTACCCCCTGCAAGATGCATGAGCGAGTGGAGGCGCTTCGCAGATGTCCGGCACCATGTAGAATCGGGATGGTAGGAGATGACGGTGCTTGTCCTTACACCGCGGACCATGTGAATTGCGAGGAGGTCGATGAAGAGCATATTGCCATCTAGGAAGGACGTTGGAATGTGAATAGAAGGACTCTTGATAAACATACCACTCATCGGGAAAGGGGCCTGGGTGTCGATCTGAGCTGTTGAAGGTGAACAGGACGACTATCACAGATGATGGGTCGCTCACTTTGGATATGCGATGGCGGTAGTGAAGAAGTAGGTGCAGTTCGAGAACTGCGAGGATTACTGCGCAGCGTTCGCACAAATGGTAAGGTAATAGTAATGTCTATCACACAACATCAGCATGGAACCCAAAAAGGAAGATTTGGACCAACGATCTCCTTTCTTATGGGTGGACGCTTCCTGATATCGTGAGGGTATCCAGTTAATGGAGGACGTGAAAAAGAATGGTTCAATGTTGTATCTAAGTATCAATAGCCTCAGAGCAAGTAGATAAGTTAAAAACCGCTACATACCTTGTACCCAGCATGCGCAAGACCGGCGAGGTCAAGTTATCTACAAATATCGATCGAATCCGGATATTTCCTGGTCGCTGCAAAATCATCTGACGCCATGATAAGTATGCGAGAAGCGTGAGACTCACTTCTGCTTGTAATATATCCCAGAACCCATCCTCCTGCCCAGGTCCTACTGCCATGGTATCACCTTTTCCTTCCATATCTGAGCGTGCAAAGGTCCCATCGTCACGCACATCCATCCAGTAGACGGTGCTAGTCTTATTCACCAGACACTTTTCGAGCATCTTACTACGCTTTACTTGGTCTGGAGTCCAGTTCCCGAACTGGCTCTGGGGATACCCCCGCCAAGATGGCTCAATGGCGGTCGTAGAGGCCGTAAAATCAAAATCTGCGTCAAAGTCCATCCATGGCCATGGTCCCGACGGTGCCGCATGTCGATATCTGAGGAGTATCAGTCGGCAAAAATGAGGAAGATAAGAAGACAGAGCTTACGGTGGGGCAGGCACTGCGGGTGGCATAGCTGTATTAGTGATTTCCTTGCCAGCCTGTGCGAGATTTTGAAGAGTAATGTCCTTCAAGTCGTCATGCTGCATCCCCAAGGCCTTGGCCACTGACCTGACTGTCATGGTGTCTTAGCGGTTGGGATTAGTTCGTACAGGAATCCTCGTGAGGAAGAGTGATGGTGGATATATATCATAGACAAGCGCCCAGCGCGCCGAATCCGTTCTCAAGGCGTGGCCATCCAGAATATTTGATGCGCAGTGCATCTTTAGATTCAGCACAAAATTTGCCGGTGGTGCCATCAACAAACCTTGTGTCAATAAACCAAACAATGGACTTGAAATGTACATAAAGCAGTGTACACCCCAGATGCACTATACCGTACTGAATCACTACGGTAGCACAGGCAAATAAATTATTCAATAATCCGAAAGTGGCGTAAATGTGGTTGTTTGTAATCCACCGGTGTACAAAGCCACTTATTCCTTCAAATTATCCAGTGTGCACAGCATTTGTGGGCCGTGCAGTGTGCCCGCAGGTGTTTATCCTGTCATCCACGCGGAGCGCAGTCCTAGGACTTAGGGGCTTGCTGTATAGCATACCAGCATCTAGTTCCTTCCGGAATACAATTCTAGTATAAAACAGCCATCTCCGCAGAGACCACTGAAAGCCCAACGATCATCATCACCACCAACGGGAGCGCATTCCAATACGCAAACGTCGTCTGGGTCACGATGATGCCCTTCTGCTTGAGGATACCTTTCCATAGAAGCCCTGCAAGGCTTGCACTGAAGGTGAACGACACGGCGCCGATATTACTAGCTACGGCAAGGGCAATAGCAGCTGCGCGGATGGTCTGATCGCTCAACATAGGAGATGCTGCACGCACGACCTTTGTGAGCAGAATCGTTGCACCAATGTTTGTTCCCGAGATGTTGCACAGGATCACTCCGAGAACACCGATCAGCCAGATGGTGCGGTACATATTCCCGTGAGTTGCACGTAGTAGCCACGTTCCGAAGACGTCTATCCAGCCCTGATGCGACAGGGCTTCAATCAAGATAAACTGCGAGAACGCAAATGGAACAAGGGCGAAAGGGAGCCGCGGGAGGGCGGTGAAAAAGGTAGGGAAGTGGGCGTGCAGCCGTTTGTGTAGGGCAATACCTTTGGAGCGCCACTGGGCTGCAAAGATCTTGGATGAAGGTGAAGGGGAATCGTTGATGACGGCGTGCTCGGAATTGGAGATGGAATTCACCTTATCTGTTGTAGGTGTTGGGAAGGTGGGTTGACGATGCCGGTTGTTGTTATCTGGTAATGTTTGGGAGTCTGGCAGCATGACGTCGTCTAACGGTATTGCCTGTTCCTGTGGCCCGTTCTGCCCACGCCCGAGCATAGGCAACTTCCGGGAAAAGCGGTAGTGATCCCAGGCAATATCATAGATAAACTTGGCAACAGCAAAAGGCAAGCTGATCATCCACACGTCAATTCCGAAGAAGCTGACGACCAAGCACAGAATGAGGGCTGAACCAAGCATGAAACTACCAACACAGGCGCCGATCGGATCAAGGAGAACTGAGCGAGCGTCAAGGTCAGTAGCGTGGGTCAACCTGCGTGGGACGTATTTTTTATCGCGGTATTGACCACCAAGAGCCAAGAAGCAGAAAATGCTACACGCAATGAATGGGAGGATAGTGTACGCTGTGAAAGCGGCATTATTCACGCTGAAACCTTCGCAGATCACCACCTAAAATTATCGACGAAAGGATGTGTCACATTTACATTTAAGATGAATATTACAGGGTCGAGACATACATTAGTCGGGTTCCCGACAAACAGGACCATGCTCGCTGTGTTTGCTGCGGCAAACTCAGACATGAGCCATGAGATATGATTAAGCTCGGCGACTTTGGTATAGTAAATGAGAAACGCGGTTCCAGAGAGAATGACTGGGTCGTTTCCGAGTAGAATTGATAGCAGGGTAAGCAGGATGTAGAAGTAGGAGTAGAGTTTCCAGCCGTTTGAACCACCCTTGTTGCTAACCCAGAACGCTGCTGATTGGAGGATACCGGTGATGTCGAGGGTAATGGCCATATAGGCGAGGGAGAAAAAGAGGATAAGAATGTTGTAAGGTTTAACACCGTCTGTACCGACGATACCTCCACGAATGACTGCTGGGTCGAGACATTGTGCTGCCCAAAGGATCGCAATTGCGAGGATTGGGGCAGTTGTTAAATTAATCGGAATACGGGGTATTCGTCGAGGGGTGGGTATAGAGACTGGGTATATTACGAACCCAATTGAGATGATGAAGACCACTAAGGTGGCCACAGAATAGCCAGTAATCATAAGGGACCAGTTGTGTGTGTTACTGCCGGGCGCGAAATTTAAAGTATAGTAAGTTGTCACGAGGCTTATATATACGGAATTCATTCATCGCGTTGCCATTGGCCGCGGAACAAAGTTCCCACACGCACGTTATTCGTTGACGTAAAAGTTTGCAGAAGGTAAAGTTCATACCGATTAGTCCCCCAAAATTTGTCTTCGCTTTCTAGAAATCAAGGAATCCCGCTGCGATATGCCGGTCGTGACCTTGACATGGATACGAGGTGTTCCCTGTGCCAATGGTCAGGTTCCAGTTAAGTTATTGACCTCCAAAGTAATTACCGTCGACTACGACTATCAGCCAATTCTCTTGCCGCACCTAATATTCACATGAGTGCATGGATGGACCGGATAAAAAGAATCTGGTAAAGTTTGGCAGCGGTTGGCTTTGTTATGATATCATTGGTAATACAGGGTAATACTGTCATCGTCATCGGTAAGTAACAACAGCTTCTCTAGAAGATGTCGTCAGTGTGGTGCTAACCTGTGCACAGGTCGATTCCAAGCAGAACATGACGTCACTAATGGTCCACACCTCATTATCAACCCGCAGCAGACCACTCCCTAAATTTCTTCCAGGTTTCGCCTCGAATGAAAAGCATGGTCATTCTCGTGCCGCGGTTGCTCGTTTTACTACAGGGCTTAGCGGATATTGGTATTGTGAAGTCAGAGAAGAGAAGCTTCAAGTAACTGAGTTCAATCAGAGTGGTGCAGACGCAAGTAAACGTCTTCCTCCAAATCATTTGGTCTAAGTTATAATAAGGCAATAGGTTCCACTGTCATTTCACCTTATCTTGGTGTTTTGTCCAAGTAGTGACAGTGTAGGACTGGCCCCTCAAGCAAAACTTCTTATTTGTTAATGTATACTTCAAACATCATTTCACCCTGCAACAGATACCTGATTGTCTCTGTTGTTCGTGCTACAGAGTACATAGAAGTTAGGTTCCTAACTCTTAATGTTTTTTATACCATTTAAATGTATATTGAACTATTACTGTCTATTACGATTTTCGAAAAAATGACCTACTGAACAGTGGGAAAATGTGGTGGCTAAAGGACCGGTCCTACACTAGTGTATGGCCGCCCCAAGAAATGCAGTGCTGCCGCAGTCGTTTGCATATTTTTTTTTGCATCGCAAGTCATGGAATCATCAGATCTTCTATACAGAAACTCCACCTTCCTCCAATTATGTACGTTAGCACCGCGGGCAAACTTGTTGTCTCCGACGATATATCACAGGTCTGGGGAATTTGTAAATGAAATACGGCTATTCTGTACCTCAGTTGTAGCTGTCATTGTGATATAAAGAGTAGGAGAATAGTAAGTAACCCAGTATAAGTGAGTTTCAGTCAGTCGGTAGATGTAGGTCTGCTTTACACATCATGTGAAATCATTCACATAGCAATTACATAAGGCCACAACATTAATTCAATTAACTTGTGACATGTGACGTTTCACTGACGCGCCACCAAAATTAGTCTTCTGTCAACATGGTTTTGAAACACACTCGGTCACCCCTACACGCCGCTTCTAGATTTCTTTATCCACGAGTTTTTTTTTTGATATATGGTACGTACTGAGTACTCATGCGATCACTGCGCAAGCTTACATCGTCATAGCGGTTCCTACTTAGCGAGGTACAATACTATGTGCTACATATTTCAAGCAGGAGAAGTCATCACTGCTCGCTGACATTTTTACCTGGCTGTAGGGTATAGATGGCCGACGCTATTCTTATCATTGAATACGGTGTCGCTAGTAACCTGTCAGGTAATGCACTGTGCATCTGCATGTGTTGGTTGTGTGGTCATTTATATTCTAAATTATGTGAGTGTGAACTGTGTAGGGAACTCTATTGATATGTCGTGAAGTGCTATTTTACCCCAGGGTTCTATGTTTTATATCCAGGTGATATGCACGAGGCGAGCTTGACGTGAGAGCAGCTCTCGTGTCTTGTGGAAGTTTACTCAGCTTGAACCTTCTATTGTTTTCAAGGCGTGCGGGAAAAACTTGGCATGGAAGCGAGAATTCCTTCGTCGCTGGACGATCTGTTGGTGATCGAGGGCAGTATCACCATCTTCATCGTGATTTGGATGATGTCCATGTTCCCTGATTTACGTCACAACACCAGATGGCTCACTCCAGAGGAAAGAGCACTTACCATCTCTGGCCTCGCAGAAGATGATCATGGTAGAGTTGAAAAAAGACAATCACACGAGGACTGGGATGCTGTGTCTGACTACAAGGTGTGGCGGTTTTTAGCCGCGTTCATTGTCCGCCTCATAGCGCCGTGTTTCTACACTTACTTGTACTCAACGCAACTGTAGGATGCGATATGATGGGATTTGTGCCACTGTGGGCGTTCTCGACGATAGCTGCGTTTTATCGGAGAGCTGTGTCTCATGAACAAGTAATTTCTCTGACAAGCAAAAGCGGTACGGATATTTTATTGCCTCCGATGCACTCACTGCTCTTGGATTCAGCATATCTATCTGTACAATGAACACTGCCTACTATGTTTTGATATTGTCACTCATTGTAAGTAGAGGGAACTTAAAAAAATGCTAACCTTGAGAGAAATGCCTGTTATAGCTTGCCAAGGCGCTGTTCAAAGCTGTGTTAGAACAAAGAATTGATAGCATTGAGGGGCTAAGGTGGAATCCCTGTGATGTAATAAAAATTTGTACCTCAAAGATTCACTAGTCACACATTGGTGGCACATGGCCAAAATCATGAACCAATCTTTAATGCGGCGTTCAAGGTTCAAACATTCTGCATCAGTCACTGCTTTGCGATTTCATCACTGTGATCTCAATGCACATTCCCTTTCTACTTGAATTCACGCTGAAACCCTTACTTTTATCAATCAGATACCATCCCTGTCTGTCGTACTCACCAGGTACGCTATCTCGGCAAGCTTTGGCTGTGCTAGTGGCATCGCTTTGCTTAAGATAGTGACTACTAGTACGTATAGTAGGGCAATTTCCATTTACTGAATCAATGCTATAGTCACCTTAAGGCCTATTGAACGTAGTACTTAAGCCACAGTGCCAATGATGCTCGCCTCACGGGCAGGCACTACAAGGCACATACTGAGTACCGATATCATTTTGATATGTCTTCCTTACTATCGGTCTCAGACACGGTGAAGTTGCAAACGGTCAAGGTGAGTAAATGACGGCTTGCCTCTAATAAACTCCAGGTTAACATCATGTCCGATTAGTACGCCAATCGTGAGTGTCCAGACTCCACGGATCATCCGAAAAATAAACAGTAACGTTGACTATTGATTTCAGTGGGCAGTCTTGCAGTCCTCGTGAGTATCAAATACATTTCTTGTGTTTCTAGTACCTCAAATCTCTTCCGACGTTGCAGGTATTTGACTATTGTGTCACTTTTCCCGAAGAGGTCGAGGAAATATCCATTTACTCGCGAGTGATGTTCTGACCGCTCCCCACAGGTGCGATGGACCTGGTTCAAGCCATGGGATATAACTCGTGTCATTTTCATCGTTTCACGATATTTGCCCTTTGCAGGTGCCGGAATGACTGCATACGGTGAGCAACCCCGATTGTTTTTATCTTGTGCATTGCTGATTGGCATATCATATCTTAGACGCACTACGTGTCAGCAATCAGGTATGCTCGAACGACGAATAATCTCTACGCTAAGCTGATTACACGGGGAAAGTGTGCCTCTACTGTGGAAGGATACAGTGAGTCTACCTGCCAAACGGTTCATTCTTCAAAATTCATGCAACTTAAACGATGTGAATTTCAGTCATTCACGTCGTATGCATCGTTGCTGCGGAAGGTACGCGTTATACATGCATATTGAGAGCGCGGTAGATCTCACTTCCTTGGTAGCCTTGCTGGTTATCCGTACCTGGGCATTCTGGCAAAAAAGTAGAAGATTGTTGATCGGGTTATCGGTTTATGCTGCGGTGCGTATTTTTCGGTTCAAGAATGATAACATGAATTTTCATTATCGTATAGTTGTCAATTGCTGCCGCCATGGCCGCAGACCTCAGCCCTACAATGTTGATTCCAGGACGTGAGTTCATTAGTATTATGAACGAACGTCGTTTTAATGTAAATATCAGAGGAACCTCCCTTAGGAACTTGTTACTTCGAGAGCACACGCAGCGCTGCAATTGTATACTTGTTCTTGGCGATGTTCGAAAGCGGTCAGTGATTATCCAAAGCTATATATCAGCCTTCTTACATATAAAAACATGGCAGTGGTGCTGATCCTTACTGTATATAAGAGGGTTCGCGACTATAAAGACTTTCAGAGCGACATTGTGATAACCCTATACCGGGATAACATGTTTTACATGTTTTGCATCCTTGGTACGTGGAAATACTTGGCTCTCTAGATATCGTTGAATAATGCGTGTAAGGAAGCCATCACAATTGCCAATGTTATTTGCGAAGGTGCACTTCCAGTATGTGTTTAGTCTGTCAAATCCTACGACTCGCTAACTTTCTGTTTTCTGCAGAGTGCCTATAGCAATATGTTTGACACGTACGTCACCGGTTGCACTCTGACTACCAATTGATCTCACGGGTTCCGCACTAGGCTGCAGCTGGTTGTTCACAGTGTTCTAGCATCACGAATTCTATTCCGTCTTCGAGAAGACAATGAACGTGTCCACGTACCATCCATGTCATTAACGACATTTGACACTCAGTTTAATTGTTTACGACCTCCGTCGATGTCGATGGGTGGGACGGGTACTCCCAATGAAGTTTGAGGGAATGTAGGTGTATGCGGAACCATCGGCCTCTGTTATTCCGTTCTTGTCTAATGTACAACTCAATTGTAATATTATAGGCCAATGACCTGAGATGATGAATGAAATGATGATTCATCTCCTTACTTCCTCCGAGCCTGGTTGCGGTATTAATTCTTATGCGACATCAGGATAACCCTGCATGATGTGCCTGAGCTCTACTACTTCCAGTAACCTGGTCTTGAAGTCAATTAGGGCGTAGCCTGTTGTTTACAGTGTGTTGCATATGAGATTGCAGTATGACTTTTTCAAAAGTTTGGCCTCATTACCTTTCCCAGTGCTTTTACATCCTAAATAGGTCAATTTGGCCGAGACTTAAGCTGGTGTGACATGAACAAATTGGGATGTAAAAGTGCCAGTAAATGTAATGAGGCCAAACTTTTGAAAAAGTTATACTGCAGTCTCATGCAACACAGCAATTGTAACATCATCCCAGTCATCCAGCAAGTTTGTGGGATCCAGAGTGGGGCTGGAAAGCTCAAAGAATAGGGGATGAATTTATAGATGCTGATGTGTACCATTTGAATGAATTATGTGTGCAGAATGATACTTGCACTTTGTAGACTGACTGGGGCATATCTAGGAAAGACAGATCTTGAAAGGCAGTATTTACTAATGACCATAAACAAAGGTGGCATGCTGTGTCTGACTGCAGGGTGTGGTGGTTTCTAGCTGTTAAGGTCATACTCAAAAGAAGACAGATCTGAAGGGCTTTGGCCTCAGCTCATATGCTGTGCCCCTTTCCTGAGTATTGCCCTTCATCAGCAAACTAAAACGGGCTGTACAGTATCTCAGCTCCCTAGCTTGGTCCCATCTGTACAGCTCTGCCCAGAACCTCCCAGTGCCACAAGCTCACAGTGCCATTTACTAGTAAATGGTACAAAATAAATTCGCACTTTTGACACTTTTAATTGTCAATGCCAGGAGTTGAACTTGAGACCTCATGAGCTCAGCAAGCATTACAACAACACATACTTACCATTAAACTATAGTATCTTTATTTTTTGTCACTCACAATAAAATAATATATATACCACTGATTCTCAAGCCACAATATGGTCACCAAGTTAAAGTCCATATTCAAGCCACCTCACTGTAACTTCAAACCTCATTATAACTTAATCTTATTGAAATCTCCAGGAAAAGTAGTCCTTATTGTAACATATTTTTGACTAGAAAAACTAGGAGCTTCAGTACAAAGTGTAAAAATTGCGAATTTTGACAACTTTCAGTCAATAGGCCTAGCACTTTTTGTCCTAATAATGAATTTTAATAAGCTTTGGTGTATACTAAGGTTTAGTGTTTGCAGTCAAACCAAAGAAAAAGACTTGATGAACATTTTGTTAATACTAAGGCTTAGTATTGATGTCCAACTAAAGAAAAGGCTTGGTGAAATTTTTCTGTGAGCTCTGTGGCACTGTGGCTCTGGAATACTGGGGATTTTGTGAGTCTGTGGCACACTGTGAGAACTATGGCTCTGTAGCTCTGGGACCTGGAGATTCTGTGGGGTCTGTGACACTGTGAGGGTCTGTGGGAAAAGTTGTAGTTTGCTGATGTTTGCTTCTGAAGGGAGATACACATCTGAACTGTCTGAAGGTGGATGTGTACTAGATCCAGACGTCTGAAGGTAATGGATATGATATGTCCAAAGGATATCCAGAATGTAGATATAGGGAGAGAGATAAAGCTAGCTTCAAACCGAGTCCTAACTAGAAACTAATGGAGATAGACTACCTGAAGGTAGAGCTGGATGTATGGACTATAGGTGTTAAGACCATACTTAAGGATAGAGAATCTGAAGGGTGTTGGCCTCAGTTCATGCACTGTGCCCCTTTCCTGAGTATTGCCCCTTATTTCAGAAAGAGGATGCATGTCCAAAGGTCCAGAGGTAATAGCATGATGGATCTGGTCATTCAAAAATAACAGATATGTTATTAGTACCAACCAGGTAGTTGAGTACTGGTATGAGACTGCTGAGTCAAGTATGTTTATCAGCAACAATGAAGACAGTCAAGGCCTTTAGTTGAAAGGACTAGACTGGCTGAGTTAAAGCAAAGGTTCACTTTAGACTAAGACTTAGGTGTGCTAAGCTTAGATATAATTCAGACAACTAAGAGTTAGAGGCTCTTAGTGAAGGATATTCCAGGTAAAACTCAGTAAGATTAAAGTAAGAAATACAAGCATAATATGAAGTCCTTATATAGGTCAAAGGACTTTAGGGCAGGCATAGGAAAAGAGATGTGAGAATGTAAGTGCATATCCTAATGAGGAAGGCAACTATAGTACAGATGTGTTAAGACATAAAAGGAAAATGAATAGGGGCATACAAGATTGTAATAGTAAGACTAGTGTTGGACAGAGTCCTAACTAGAAACTAATGGAAATAGACTACCCAAAGGTAGAGTCGGAAGTATAGACTATATGAACTGATCCCAAGTCTTGGAAGGTGACTAGAGTCAGAGAGAACTCAAGTCTGGAAGAGTAGAATGAGTAAAATCTAAGATAATATTCAAACTAAGGTTTTATGGAGTTGTACATGCAGAATATATACTGTAGGTAACTAGCACAGGTAATCAGCAAGTCTGGGACCAAGGGCTATGTACAAAGTATAATGGAAGTCTATTAGTAAATGCACAGTGGATCAGTAAATGCAAGTCAGAAATAAAGCACAAGTAACAGATCAGTAAGCAGGACAGGAATATACACAGCTGGGATACCAGTACAGGTGAGTCACCGAAAGGGGATAGATGCAAGTATGCACAGTAGGGTTAGAACACAAGAAGCCAAATGTTTTGGATGGGTGGTCCAGATCAGATATATGGTCCAGATGGAAGCAGGATCAATTGGATCTTGATTGGATCTGAGATCAGAAGTATGGTCTATGACAACACCTCACCTTAGCCCACCTGTCTATCTAATACATACATGGGTGAATATATCAAATATATATGTATAGAAATAAAACATACCTCCATGTGATGCAAAGGCATCACAGTGTGCTGTATAACAATACATCCTTGACAGTACAACTGAGATCCTTCACAATCCTTACAGCACACAACAGGTTTGTTCATGCACCTAGGCAAGCCTTGGAATGCCTGATACAACATGGCATCTCTGCACCCTTCAAGTCTGATGAACTTCTTGAGAAATTTATCATGCTTGGGAATCCATAGCTTCTGGGGTTCATCCTGAAGCATAGTGAACAAGATACATGCAAACAAGTAAGAAAGATAGTTACTCCTATTGTATGTTTCCTCTTTGTTTTAATAGGCTCTGCATCAACATTTGTGTCTGCAAGGTAGTCCACATAAGCTTCATCCATGATGTTGAAATTGAAAGCCTCTGATACTTCTTCTGGTAGGGTTACAGGTAAAACAACATGTGGGTTTGGCATTGCTTGAGGTGCATGAAATTATGAGGTCTTGACTGAGTGACAATCCCTGTGTGTGACATATATAGATGTATGCACATGATACATGCTTCTGGATAGAGCATGGTCTTGAGTGTCATCATTATGTCAATGCCTAGCCTCAGCAGCATATTGCACTGTATTCTGTTTGATAAATTGATGATCATACTTAGTCAATTTTGATGTCATCCTTTGAGAATGAGGGCCATGATGTGTAGCTAAGGGTAACCTAGTCAACAATGTCCAAGGTGTCATGTGATATTATCAAACAGCACATATGTAGTATGTATTAATAGCTAACCTGCCAAACTAGCCTTTCATTGAATAGAGCATCATCAAGGGCTTGTGGGTCTTGATCTGTGAGACATAAAATTTCCTCCTTGGCTGCAATCCAGAGATGTGATGTGCAAAGAACATGCAAACATTCAGCTTTGAGATAAGTAGTGCACAGATCCTGAAAATTTGCAACCAATGTCGATAGCTCCTCTGCATCCTTCAGTAAAGTGCAAGCCTGTGATAATTGTTCTAAGAACTCAGGTCTGATTAAGTTCCACCCTTGCTCATCTATGTCCTGAAGAACAGCACCCACATAGTCTTGACACCTGTTGTGATTGTGACTGCCACTGGTGTACATCCTGCTTGATATTTTGCCAAGGGTGTCAAAAGTATCTTGTATGCCCTGCATATATATAAATAAGATGCATGATATTACATAATTATATATGTAGATTAGCATACCTGGTTAGCTCCCTGGCCCTGCCTCTACCTATGTTACACCTTGATGTGTTCACAGCCAATGTGTCTAATGAATATGATCTCTTGGTTTTTCCTGACAGGTAATTTAATACCAGACTCACCTCAAGTAATGTGCTTGTTTGCTTTTTTGACATGTTGTGAAATGCTCTTGTGATGTTAACCTGTGATTGTGTCCCATATGTGTTGACAGAGGTGCATGATTATGTGTAAGGAATGTGTACTTGTTTAATGATCAATTGTTGATGCTTGTACCATGGATGTTATGACTGGGGTTGGTCGCGACACAACTACTCAAAAGAGAGTGACAGTCGTTCAGTATCAGTGTTGAAGTACAAAAGAGTACTTATGCTTCAGTAGATGACGAAGACAGACTAGTTCGTGGAGAGGACTAGATTGGCTGAGTCGAATATAATCACGTTTGGACTAAGACCTTAGGAGTGCTAAGACTTAGAAGACAATTCGGATGACTTGAGTTGAAAGGCTCAAGCGAGAGGAAGTTCCAGGTAAAACCCAGTAAGATTAAAGTGAAGTAACTACAAGTGATACACTGTGCTTAAATAGGCCAATATGTGTGCACAGACCAAGACTGTAACCAGTAAGTAAGTAGCAAGACGAATGCGGAAGGCATGAGCATATGATGATACAAGAAAACAAAAGAAGTAAAGTACGACATGGTAGAACCACATAGATACAATGGACGGTTCGTAGACTGTATCATGAGAGAGATAGTCCATGGTCATACATGTTATGTAATTGAGACCAAAAGGAAAATGTATAGGAGTACGTACAATTGTAACATTACCCCTGTATTTATGGTAAAGACACCGTCTTTACTCATCTTGATTGGCCCAGTAGATGGGGTCATTGGAAATGAAGTGTCTGTCTTCATCATAGTCATTTTCCACAGCTCTCGCCTCATCTTGCTCTTGACAGGCGTGAGCATACTTCTTGTCTTTGTTACAATCGTTGTACGCCCTCTATTTTCTTTCTTTCTTTGATTACATCATCTTTACCTTGTATAACACTTTCGCCCATGGTCACTTGACCGTACGTTCATACGTGACTCATTCCGACCCGGTTCCATCTATGACTCGTCCTGACTCACTTCTGACATCATACGTTCAACACGTTGTATTTCTCTGCCTTCCTAAACTGGATACGCAGTTATTACTTATCTCCTCGAGCTGACCCTAGACCACCTACCTACCGCGTATATAAGCTCGAGTAGATCTGTTGTATTTCCTCATTCTAATCTTACTGGGTTTTACCTGGATTCTTCCTTCGCTAAGGACCCCCAATCCTTA